>PVJI01003094.1:59883-117383 GCA_004026765.1 Micronycteris hirsuta
CAGTAGCTGATCTGGCCTTGGTGCCTTCTCTCATGAGTCCTTATATAAAACCCCTTAACATTTCATATAGTAAAGGCTGCGTGATGATGTACTCCTTGAACTTGACCTTATCTGAGAAGCACTTTATCTGCCCTTCCATTCTAAATGACAGTTTTGCTGGATAGATTATTCTTGGTTGTAGGTCCTTGCTTTTCATGATCTGAAATATTTCTCTCCAGCCCCTTCTTGCTTGGAAGGTCTACTTAGAGAAATCCGCTGACAGTCTTATGGGAATTCCTTTGTAGGTAACTGTCTCTTTTTCTCTTGCTGCTTGTAAGATTCTTTCCTTATTCTTGACCTTGGGTAATGTAATTATGATGTGCCTTTGGTGTGTTCCTCTTTGGGTCCCAATTCTTTGGGGTTCTCTGAGCTTCTTGGATTTCCAGGAAGCCTATTTCCTTTGCCAGATTTGGGAAGTTCTTGTTCATTATCTGTTTAAAAATATGTTCAATTTCTTGGTGTTCCTCTTGTCCTTCTGGCAGCCCTATGATCCGGATATTGGATCATTTACAAATGTCTCTGAGGTTCCTGAGTCCCTCCTCATTTTTTTGAATTCTTGTTTCTTCCTTCTGGTCCACCCCATTGGTTTGAGTCCCAGCTTCCTTTTTTTCCCTATTGGTTCCCTGTAAATCTTCCTCCATTATCTTTATCGTATTGTTCATTTGTTCAACTATTTCCTCCAGTTGTTTGAGCATCCTGATTACCAGTGTTTTAAACTGGGCATCTGTTAATTTGGCTATCTCTTCATCCATTAGTTGTAATTTGTTCTGATCTTTCGTTTTGGCCATTTTCATTCTTTTTTATCTCGGCGCACCTGTCGGAGTCTTAGGTGTTTGTCGGTGCCTGGCAACCTGGGTTGCTTTTTTGTGATGTTTCCTCTGGGGGCAGGGCCTGGGGGGGAGCAATGGCGTCTGCCGTTCACTGCCACTCCCTATCACCCTCTGCTCCCCAGTTCCCCATTGCCTTTTCCGCCAGTCTCGGCCCTGCTGGTTCCCACTGGCCTCTCTAGTTATGCCGCTGGCCTGCAAGGTTTACCCATTGCTCAGGGTAGTGTTTTGTTTAGGCACTCCCGGGGTGAGTTCCTCCAGGCAAACTGCCTCTCACTCCGCTCCTCCGCTCGGTTCTGACCTGCTTACCGGCCTGGATGTACGTCCTCCCCAACTTCCTGGGTGTCGGACTTCCCTTCAGTTTGATTCTTTCCATTCTGGTTGTTTATTTTTCGCTATTGAGTTCGTTGTTTAAACTCTCTGGTTGTGAGCGATGGTGCAGTGCGTCCACCTACACTGCCATCTTGGCGGAAGTCCCCAAATCATTTCTAATGTTATGATTTACTGGAAGATTACTAACCATAGCTGAGCATCAGATTAACTCATTTGTAATAATATACTCTTACAGTTTTCTGAGGAATATACAAAAAGGAGTAATAAATATAAAATACTTGGCACATCATAAATTTTCAACTAATGGTGGTCCTCATTATATTATAAGTTGAATTGTGTATTTCTTTTGTTCTTCACTTTTCATGCTGCTGCACTGTGAAATTTTAAATACAGATTTCTCACACAACCACGTAAGACCCTATATAATGTGATCTTGAACACTTTTTCCATTTTATTTCACAAAATTTTACCCTCAGCTTTAACAAAAATGGGCTACTTCCTGTTTCCTGGACTCATCTCTTTGTTATTCTATTTGGTCACACTTAGCTCTATTTATTCCTTTACACTCTGTACCCTCAGCCTGTGTCTCATTTTTCTGAAATGCCTTATCTTTCCTGAAAATTTTCTGAACTCCACATCATATTAGATTGCTCTCTTCTCTGAAACTCGATGATATTATCTAATATTCTTAATAACATACAACCTTTCGTTCAGCATCTTCGTGGGATAACGCTGATATTAAGGGCATAGCTTAAAAAGCAACCTCCTTAGAGAGGTTGTGCCTGACGACCCGATAAGCCACTATCATATTTCCTTGTATTTCTAGTTACTTAGCTTTTACTCCTTCTTTTTCCCACCATTCTCCAGTATGTTTTTTTGCTTCTCTAGAACAGGAATATTTTTCTTAACCACAGTTAGTACTGTGTCTTTTAAACAATGAAAACCCAATAAATGTGTAAAATTGTATTACAAGCTCTGTAAAATGTAGCACTACGCTAAACCTGGTAAGGAAGATGCTCATTTGAAAATTGTTACTAAAATCTCTGTTATCTCTTCCATATCAGCATACACACAGAGATCATTCACACACATTCTCTCAAACAATTTTACACATATCCATTCATACATACTCACATACAGACATATACATGCACTTCTGGGTTCTTGGTCCCTGCCATGATTTACATAATGTTCAGTGAGCAGGCATAGCAGGCCTCAATTATAGGAAACCTTGGAAATGCTCTACCTGGATTTCCCAGTGGAAGCTATAATCTGCTGTATTCAGGATGTACAGAAATGACAATGAGAAAAGAGAGAAAAAATTTAGTGATGTAAAATGTTAGGGGTAAACCTTTGAGAACAATAACAATTCATTTTAGTACACATGATAATACACTTTGGTAAAATCTGACAGAAAATTCAAACCAATGCAAAATTAGAAAAAAAAAAAAAAAGAAATTTAGAATATGAAGAAAACCAATCAGGCCGCTCTACAACACTAAATTTTTTTTCCTGCAACAAATCTGTTGTTCACTCTAGGAAATATAGAATGAAATTAATATTTTCTTTAAGAGAGAGATAGAAAAGGAAAATAATGTAAAAATTTTTAAATAAATCAGAACTAAAGAAATAGCTATATAAAGTCCTTTTAAAATTAATCAATAATTAATTGGAAAGAAGGAAAGAAACTGTCCTCCACAGTTACAATATTTTATCCTCGAACCTTTTCAAAAATGTTTCTGAGTAAATGGAGATTTTCAGTCCTTCCTGGCTCCTTGCTGCTGTCCCTTGGCTTTCTCAGAAAACTTGAACATGTGTTACCTCTTCTGTTTCCTCTATCTTCACCCTCTGCTGCCCTTTAGACTTTTCTCATCAGCGTTTAAACATGTTCCATATTTCCCACTATAATAAAAACCCTTTCACTGACCCATTTATCTTCTGTCTTCCAACTTCCCTCTCTTTCCCCAGTTACCACAAAATTCTTACAAAATTATTTATACATGCTTCCTCCATTGTTCTCACCTCTCACTCCTCAACCCTCTTTAACATGAAATACATTATTTAATATTTCTACAATAACTCCTGTGGTAGAATGAATAATAATATCCCTTCTAGATGTTCATGTTCTAATCCTGAAAGTCTATGAATATGTTACTTTAGATGGCAAAAGAACTTTGCAAATGTGATTATATAAACTATTTTAAGATGAAGACAATATGCTGCATTGTCCAAGTGGGTGCAATGATGTAATCATATGTCCTTATAACCAAAAGGAAGTGATAGAAACTACTACACAAGAATAGCAGGTGATAGGATGACATAAGAAAGAGGCTGGAGTGCTTTGAGGAAGTGTCATGAGCCAGTAACTGTAGCTGGTCTTCAGATGCTAGAAAAGGTTAAGGGAACAGTTTGTCCTCTAAGACCTTCAGAGGGAGTCAGGCCCATTAACACCTTCAGTTTAACCCAGTGAATTTGATTTTTGACTCTGGTCCCCAGAACTGTAAAATAATACATTTTTGTTGCTTTAAGCCACCAAGTTTGTGGTAATTTTTTAGAACAGTAATAGGTAAATAATACAGACCTATCCACTAAGTCAAATAGTGGACAATTTCCAATTTCTCTCCTATTTGATTTATCAATAGCAGTACCTTAGATACCATTTGTTTTCTTACTAGATCTTTGACTTATTTTCATTAGATTCCTTTGCTTATTCCTTCCTTTCTACCAAAATAGTAAATGTTAGAGTTTCTCAGACTAAGTCTAAAACCACAACATTCTCACTCACTAAGCGATCATGTCTATTACATTTCTTGAAAACAATAGCTCTGACCCATCTCTGCTTGGTTCCAAGTATATGCACGTAATTATTGGAGCATACCACCTGATTATCATACAGACATCTCAAAATTTAATGTGCCCACAGCTAAATTAATATATTTCATTTAGGTTTGCTTTATTTCCGGGGTTAACAATCACATGAAAAGATACCCACCAACTACAAATGTTTCTAACCTAAAACTTGAGAGTTATAAAACTTTCTCCCCTACCATAGGCAATAAATCACCAAACCTGATCAAGTCTGCCCCTTAAATGTCCATTGTGGCCGATATCAGTGACGCTACTCTAGTTCAAGTCACAACATCAGACATGAAAAAACTAATGCATAGGCCCCTCAATGTGCAATGTAACAGCAGTAATTCAATTACATTCAACTTCCACATACACAAGTCAATCTCAACGTAACAGCCAAAGTGATATTTAAACATATAGACATGTACATACACACAAATCATGCTTACCACTCACTTATTTAACACTCTTTTCCTTTAAGACATAATGTGATTCAACAAATCTTTCCTTTAGATTTTGGTCTTTGACTTATTTTCTATTATTTCTCACAACCCGATCCCTTCCTCTCAAATCACTGTCATAGTCCCCTTTTTTAAGTTCATTAAAGTTTTCATGGTTTTCTCTCACTGTTCAGGGTCATGAAATTTTCTCTCCCCTTTGTCTGGAATTTGCCCCCCACCATCCACTTGTTTTGTTCATCTTACTGCCTAACAAATTCTCATTCTTGCTTCATTTTCATCTCAAATA
This sequence comes from Micronycteris hirsuta, assembly GCA_004026765.1. Taxonomy (NCBI): domain Eukaryota; kingdom Metazoa; phylum Chordata; class Mammalia; order Chiroptera; family Phyllostomidae; genus Micronycteris; species Micronycteris hirsuta. Next base: position 64,680 of record PVJI01003094.1, read on the forward strand.
TCAGGGAATCATTCTCTTATATCCTCTCCAAAACTAAGCTAGAGGCTCCTGCAATATGTTCTCATATTACCCTGCCTATTGATATTTTAATCATTATTTTTTATTGTATCTTTAATTAATTTTGGGGGTGACATTGGTTAATATGATTATATAGGTTTCAAGTGTATAATTCCTTTTGTGCAGATATTTGATTTATTTTATTTTATTTTTTCAATTGTTTGATTACAGTTGTATGCATTTTCCTGCCATTATTCTCCTCTTCCCTACCCACCCCTACCTCCCACATTCAATCCCCCACTGGTTGCCTTTGCCCATGGGTCCTTTATACATGTGCCTTGATGACCCTTTCCCTTCTTTGTCCTCTTATTCCCTTCCACCTTTCCCTGTGGTTACTGTCAGTTTGTTCTTTATTTCCATGTCTCTACTTCCATTTTGCTCACTTGTTTGTTTTGTTGTTTAGGTTCCACTTAATAAGTTAGATCATATGGTATGTGTCTTTCACTGCCTGGCTTATTTCACTTAGCATAATGCTTTCCAGTTCCATCCACGCTATTGCAAAGGGTAGGAGCTCCTTCTTTCTTTCTGCTGCATAGAATCCCATTGTGTAAATGTACCATAGTTTTTTTATCCATTCATTTACTGATGGGCACTTAGGTTGTTTCCAGCACCTGGCTATTGTTAATTGTACTGCTCTGAACATTGGGGTGCATAGATTCTTTTGGATTGGTGTTTTAGGATTTTTAAGGTATAACCCCTGAAGTGGAATTGCTGAGTCAAAAGGCAGCTCCATTTTTAGTTTTTGAGGAAATTCCATAATGTTTTCCACAGTGGCTACACCAGTCTGCGTTCCCACCAATAGTGCACTAGCATTCCCTTTTCTCCACATCCTTGCCAGCATTTATAGTTTGTTGATTTGTTTATGATAGCCACTCTGACCAGTGTAAATTGGTATCTCATTGTGGTTTTCATTTGCATGTCTCTGGTGGCTAGTGATGTTGAGGATCCTTTCACATATTTCTGGTATTTTTTGCATGTCCTCCTTGGAGAAGCATCTCTTAATACCCAGGTAGAGGAGCAGATGAAAAAAGACTCAGAAAATATGAGGGTAGCTTAAGGGAACTGTAGGACAACATGAAATGCAACAACATTCAAATCATAGGAATATCAGAAAGAGAAGAAAAGGAGAAAGGGATAAAAAAACTTGTTTGAAAAAATAATGACAGAAAATTTCCCTAACCTGAAGAGGGGAAAATCTACCCAAGTTCAGGAAGCACACCAATAAAGATGAACCCAAAGATGCATACTCTAAGCCCGAACATAATTAAAATGCTAAATTTTAAGGACAAACAGAGAATCTTTAAGGCAGCAAGGGAGAAAAAGGAAGTAACATACAAAGGAGCTCTAATAAGTCTTTTGATTTTTCAATGCTCATAATATTTAAATATATTTAGAAAAATTGTCTTATCTCATTAGATTTTGTTTGCTTTTTATTTAAGAGCTTCATAGAGATATAAATGAGTATAATAAATTACACATATTGAAAGCATAAAATTTAATAAGTTTGCAGTATATGCACACCTATAAAACCATCACCACAGTCAAGATAGTGAACATATATATCACCCTGAAACTTTCCTCTTGCCCCATTTTTCTCACAACATAATACTACATTTGTTTTGTTCCCTGATATATTCTGGGCATGCCTCCACCAAATATTACTGGCTCATAGTGGCAATCAAAATATATTTGATTAATTAATTGATTAGCAAAGATACTTTCTAAAGCATGACATACAGAAGGAAACACTGAAAACAATCTAAGTGTTCTTATGATGGCAAATTTTATAAAATAATACAAGATTATGCAGCACTGAAATTATCCTTTCTGAGATCATTGAATTCTATTTTAATATACTTAAGTAGAAAAACAAGAATTAAATGAATTATTAAAATATTTTTCTGATCACACATATTTACATACATTTTATGAGTAGCTAAGAAGAATAATAGACTGACACAAAAACTTTAGCAGTGGAGAAAGGACAGTTGATTTTAATTTTCTTTTTTTGCTTATCTGACAGTGTCAAAGGCCATGTGTCATAAAATGTTAAATGAGACACCTCTTGTGTCTTGGAATTTTGGTTGAAGCTCCACACACAAGACAAACGATAGTAAATTTTCCCATATTCTAAACAGAACAGCCAAAAATCTGTTAAATACACCATTCTTGAGTTTTCTAAGAGATAATCAAGTTCTTCTTTCTTCTGACATTCCCACCATTTTATCAAGACTATGAAAGAGAAAGCATCATTTTACTGAAGAGGAAAATTGGCAGAAAGTACAACATTCTAGAATATTTTCCACCCCAACCCATCTCTAAGGGAGAGACAGGGATGCCATTAATTTAAGTGATCGTTATGCCTCAAAAAGCAACATTTAGAAATTAAATCTGATGGCAAAATAAGTGAATTGGCATTGCTAACCCTAGCTGGCTGCTTGCTGAGCTGCATTTGTTTACAGACTGACCGTGAGTAAAGTACAGTGAGCATGATCTCAGGAGCTTCAACTTTGATTCTTTGAAATTTGGGAGCTTCTGTTCTAGATTCTTCTCAAGGCAGAATTTTGACTGCAGAGACAGTGTAAAAAAACAATTTACCCTTTGTGGGTGTGGTATAGAAAAGATGTCCCAGTTTCTGAAGTGACTACTGGATTCTACAAAACATAGCCAGTTCAAGCCATCTTGATGGATCCCTGACTAAGAGGGCTCCCTGCCACAGGGGTAGGGGACACAAACAGTAAGAAGTGGTGAGATGAACCGATGTGGGCAAAAGCTGAGGTGTCACCAAGAGGGATGTGTAGTAAAGAAGTTCAAGAGGAAAAAAAAAAAAAAAGGACATCTGTGTTTTACAGAAAGGCCAGAGTTTGAGCATGTGACACATTCAGAAGGCACCCAGGGCTAACCAAGAACAAAAGCAGCACCAGCAAAGAAATATTTTGTTTTGTTTTGTTTTACACCATCCTCACATGACTGCCCCCCCATTTGCCACTCCCTTAACTTTGGAAGACTCAGGAGTTATTAGATTGGTGATGAGTAGGTGGTGATAGAACACAGAGTGAGTGAAGTTATAGAACATGCTTCCCTTTTTTGTGGCCTAGCCAGTGAATCAGACTTAAGTCTTGAGAATGGAGAAGACTTGAGCTCTGTTTAAGATGGAATATTTAATATTTGATTGAGCAAATGTATTTAAAATTAATGTTGAGGTTTAACTGCCAAAGTAAGAATGTTCTTACAGTGATCAGTCCATGATGTCTATTTAAAGTGTGGTCCTTTACCACAGAGAAGGAATTTAACAATATGGTTAAAGGCACTTACTGAAAAACATTGAATCCATTTGTTTGTATCACCAACTGAATTTAGTTTATTTTATTATCCACTTATACCTGTGTTACACTGTGCCATTTTTCATCCTAAAATATCATCACAAGCTATCAATAGCCTCACTAAAAGAACTATTGCGGAAAAATTGCATAGGATTACAATATAGATGAAAGTATCATGTCAGTATACTTGCATAGTACATAAATACTAGTTATCTTCTCCTACTAGATATGGTTCATTGTTTTTATTTAATTTTTGCAACAAGTTTCATCATTTTTCAACTTCTGCTGCTAATTCATAAACTATTAAATATAAGTTGGGGAAAAATATGAGGTCTAGCTCATCTATTTTCCCCTAAGGTCACACAATGACTGACACTTATTAAGACATAATGACCATTCAATATCTTTTTCCAAACTTTTTTTTAGGATTTTTTTTATTAAGATTTTATTTTTTTTATTTTTAGAGAGAGGGGAAGAGAGGGAGAGAAACAGCAATGTATGGTTGCCTCTCACATGTGCCTCTCACATGGCCCTCACTGGGGACCTGGCCCGCAACCCAGGCATGTGCCCTGACTGGGAATTGAACCAGGACCCTTTGTTTCCCAGCTCGCGCTCAATCCACTGAGCTACACCAGCCAGGGCTCTAAACATTTTCAGTAGCCTACTCTGATGTATGAAATTGAGAGGCTATGGAAATGCATATCACACACTCAGATGCTTGTTAATTTATAAGAGAATTTATCATATATGAGTTTAATATAGTCATAAAAGGAGCAATTAACCTCTTCCCTTAAAAACTAGGTAACTCGGAAATGTTCCTTTCTATTCCAACGATTGCTTTTTCAGCTCTCTCATTGATCTATCAGTGATAAAGTCTAATTCTATATTTCAATGGTTGTACTTCAGTTTACATAGAACAGGTGATTGTATTTATTCATTTATTTATTTATTTTACTTTTTTATTGTTTTTGAAGTACACCTCTGCCCCCCCACTACTACCCCCCACACCAGCCATCCCCACTTCCCACTCTTGATCTTATCCGCCTTTGGTTTTGTCCATGTGTCCTTTATAAATGTTCCTGAAAATCCTTCCCCCTTTCTCCCCCATTATCCCCTCCCGCCTCCCCTCTGGTTACTGTCAGTTTGTTCTTAATTTCAATGTCTCTGGTTATATTTTGCTTGCTGGTTTGTTTTGTTGACTGGGTTCCACTCATAGGTGAGATCACACGGTATTTGTCTTTCTGCCTGACTTATTTCACTTAGCATAATATTCAAAGAAAGGCAAGTAGACTTAGAAGTCAGCAATTAAAAAAAATACAAAACATTATTGACTTCACACTTGATTTTCTGGACAGGAAAAACTGAAATATCGAATGTATTTTAAATGATTGTATCTAAAGATTACAGAATACAGATATATTAATTTGAAAATGTAACACATTGGATGCAAGTAAATTAAAATTAAAATACATATATATGTATATTTCTTTTTTATTGTATATTTATATAGGTGTATATCTTGAACAAGTCAAGGCTGATTTTGCATCATGATTATTGCACCTGAGTTCCACCAACCTGAAAAGAGCTTTCTCCAGACCTTTATCTAAGTTGAAGACTTTGATTAGTTAGAGGTTAGCTTAGATTTTGATCTCTTTAGAAAGGCTTTATCTCTATACTCAATCTAAAGCAACCTCTAGATTGTCATTACATTTATTTAACTTATTTGTTATGGCTATCACCACTAACTGAATTTACCCCGATCATTCCATTGTTTAGTAGGTCACTAAATTTCTAACCCCACTGTGAAGCATATTCCATGAGAATTAGGACCTCATTTATCATGTTTCAAATTAGAGTGTTTCTTACGCAGAAAAGTATATAAAATATGTTTATTGAATATATAACCAGAGCAGTAGAAGATCAACATGAGGTTATTAAAATGTCCTCTAGCTGCAGAACTGCCGAGTTCTTTAAGGCCCACTGCTGGATAACAACATGCCTCAAGATATCTTAGCCAACTAGATTTCTTAAGTTCTATGATTGTACCAGCAGTGATGGAGCCAAGGAATGGATTGAGCTGGCTAATAAAGGGATTCCTCTATTGTCCATCAGTCACAAGTTCCACAAAAAACTTCTCCAAATAAACATATAAAGTGAAATGAATATGCAGCCTAAGTAAAAAGTATGTTATCAAATATAATAAGACGGAAGCTAGTCTTAAGCCACACTCAAACTGAAATTCTGAAGTCATCATTGTTAATTGGTTTCCATTTGCTCACCTTTGACATTTCATTACCAAATAAGTATATTATTTTCCTAAAAGGCCTTCATGAAAGCACAAGAAGGACAGATAGGTATACAATGATAAATAAATAGATAGATGATGATGATAGCTATAGATAGATAATAGATAGATACGAACATACATGTATACATATTTTTCCACCAGAGTGTAAAGAGCTAGACTAATTTTTGGAGAGAGGACTACAAGTTTAGAAAGACTCTAGAGTATTCTGATTTGAGAGAGAGTTGGGAAACTAGGATGGGCAATGTTAGGTTGTAGAAAGTAATCAAAATATGTGCCTCACTTCCTGCTTCCTAGGAATGACCTGAAAAGTTGCAGGACCATGAACATGGAAAGCTCATGAATGCTTGAAAATTAAACTATTTCTTTCTTCAATGTCCTATGGTTTTCCAAGTATAGGTCTTTTAACTCCTTGGTTAAATTTATTCCTAGGTATTTTATTTTTATTGCGATATCAAATGAGAATGTCTTCTTAGTTTCTCTTTCTGTTAATTTATAATTGATGTATAAAAATGCAACCAATTCCAGACAAAAATAAACAAGGAAACAGCGACCTTAAATGACACACTAGATCAAATGGATTTAATTCATATTTACAAAACATTTCATCCAAAAGCATCAGAAAATGCATTTTCCTCAAGTGAATATGGATCATATTCAAAGATAGACCACATGGTAGAACAAAAAAAGTCTTAACAAATTTAAGAAAATTGAAATCATATCAAGCAATTTTGCAGATCACAACAGCATAAAACTAGAAATCAACCTCAGTAAAAAAAAAAGAAGAAAAAGCCCTCAAAATCATTCAAACATGGGGACTAAATAGCATGTTATTAAATAATATATGAGTCATCAATAATATCAGTGAATGAGTCAAAAAGTACCTGGAACCAAATGGAAATGAACACACAACAAGCAAAAACCTTTGGGGCACAGTGAAAACAGTCTTGAGAGGGAAGTTTATAGCATTACAGGCATACTTCAGGAAGATAGAAAGATCTCAAACAAACAACCTCACTCTACACATAAAAGAACTAGAAAACACCAACAAACAAAACCCAAAGGGAGTAAAAAGAAGGAAATAATTACGATCAGAGTGAAAGTAAATAACATAGACACTAAAAAAAAACCTTAAAAGGTCAATGAATTTAAGAGCTGGTTCTTTGAAAATAAAAACAAATGATGAATATTTAATGAGACTCAACAAGAAAAAAAGACAGAGGGCAAAAATCAGTAAAAGCAGTTATAAAAGAGGAGGGATAATGGATATCATAGAAATATAAAGAAATGTCAGAAGATACTATAAATAGCTATATACCAAAAATTGGGTAATGTGGGTGAAATGGATAAGTTTCTAGAATTATACTATATATTAAATACTGAATCAGGAAGAAGCAGAGCACCTGAATAGACTGATAACAAGAATGCACAAAGTAATATAAAAACTACCAGCAAACAAAAGTCTTGGACTGGATGGCCTCACAGACAAATTTTGTCAATTGTTCAGAAAAGATCTAACACCTATCCTTCTCAAGCTATTCCAAAAAATTCAAGAAGAGAGAAGGTTTCAAAGTTCTTTTTATGAGACCAATATTATCCTGATTCCAAAACCAGGTAAAGACATAACAACAACAAAATAACTATAAGCCTATATCCCTGATGAACATTGATGCAAAAATCCTCAGCAAAATACTAGCAAACCAGATTCAGTAATATATTAAAAATATAATACACCATGGTCAGGTGGAATTTATTCCCTAGGATGCAAGGTTGGTACAATATTTGTAAATCAGTAAACATTAACACATTACATAAACAAAATGAAAGGTAAAAATCACATGGTCATAACTAGTAGATGTAGAAAAGCCTTTGATATAATTTTGCACCCGCTTATAATAAAAACTTTCAGAAAACTGGGAATATAGAGACCAAGACCCAACATAATAAAGGTCATATATGAAAAACCTACAGGCAACATCATACTCAGTGGGTAAAAACTACAAGTGTTTCCTCGAAGATCAGGAATAAGACAGGGATACACACATTCACCATTCTTATTCACATATTCCTGGAAGTCCCAGCCACACTGATCAGACAAGAAGAAAAAATAAGAGGAATCCAAATTGGAAAGGAGGAACTAAAACTGTCATTATTTGCAGATGACATAATATCGTACATATAAGACTCCATAGGCTTCACCAAAACACTACCAGACCTAATAAGGCAATTTGGAGAAGTAGAAAAATACAAAAAATTGATAGTTAGAAATCAATGCCATTTTTATACACCAATAATGAACCATCAGAAAGGGAAACTAAAAAAGTCCCATTTTCTATTGCAACAACAATGACAAAAAATGAGGTACCTAAGAATAAATTTAACCAAAGAAGTGAAAGACCTGTATTTGGAAAGCTATAGAACATTAAAGATAAAAAAAAAAAATGGAGAAAGATTCAAATAAGTGGAAGAATATGTCATGTTTATGAATTGGAAGAATTAACATCATTAAAATGCCCATACTACCCAAAGCAATGTACAGATTCATTGCAATTTCTATTGAAATGCCAATGACATGTTTTACAGATTTAGAACAAATTTTCAAAAAAATGTATACAGAACAACAACAACAAAAAAAAACCCTGAACAGCTTGGCAATCTTGAGAAAGAAGAGCAATGTTGGAGTGATTAAAATACCTGATATCAAGCTATATTATAAGACCACTGTAATCAATGCAGTCTGGTACGGGCATAAGAACAGCCTCATAGATCAATGGAATAGACTAGAGAGCCCAGAAATGAACCCACTCCTGTATGATCAATTAATATTAATATTTAACAAAGGAGGAAAGAGCATAAAATGGAGTAAAGACACTCTTCAATAAATGATTTGGGAGAATTGGACTAGTACTTTTAAAAATATAAAACTAGAGCATCAACTTAAACCATATACTAGAATGAATTCAAAATGGATAAAATAAGTATAAGTACAACAAAAAGTTCTAGAGGAAAGCATAGGCAGTAAAATTTCAGATATCTAGCATAGCAATATTTTTGTCAATATATCTCCTAGAACAACTGAAGTACAGGAAAAATGTAAATGTAACTACATCAAATTAAAAAGCTTATTCACAGCTAATAAAACCATCAGCAAAATGAAAATGGAACCCATTTATGGGAGAACATATTTTCCAATGATACAAGTGTTTAATCTCCAAAATATATAAAGAACTCATGTGACTCAACAACAGGAAGATGAACAATCCATTTTAAAAGTGGGTAAAAGAACCTGAACAGACACTTCTCCAAGGAGGACATCCAGAGGGCCCAGAGACATATGAAAAAATGCTCAAAATTGCTAGCCATCAGAGAGATGCAAATTAAAACCACAATGAAATACCACTTCACACCTTCCAAAATGGCTATCATTAACAAATCAATCCAAAACAAGTGCTGGTGAGGATGTGGAGAAAAGGGAACCCTACTGCATTGTTGGTGGGAATGCAGACTGGTGTAACTACTATGGAAAACTATGCAATTTCCTCACAAAACTAAAAATGGAACTGCCATTTAACTCCATGATTCCACTTCTGGGAATATCCAAAAAATCCCAAAACACCAATTTGAAATAATATATGTACCCTTATGTTTATAGCAGCGTTATCTGTAATAACCAAGAAATGGAAATAGTTTAACTGCCCAGCAGTAGATGAGTGGATAAAAAAGCTGTGGTACACTTACACAATGAAATACTTCACAGCAGTAAAAAGGAGGGGATTCTTACCATTTGCAACAGCATGGATATAACTGGAGACATTATGCTAAGTGAAATAAGCCAAATAATGAGAAGCAAATACCATATGATCTCACCTTAACTGAAATCCAGGACCAAAATAAACTAACGAGCAAAATAGAACCAGAGGCATCAAAACAAGGAACAGACTGATAGCTGTAAGGGAGGGCAAGGGAGGTTGGGACTGGTTGAAAGAAGGTGAAGAGATTAGACAAAGAACGTATATGCATAACCCAAGGACATGAACAATGGTGTGGGGATTGACTGTGTCAAGGAGGGGTCTATGGGGAGGGGGAAAAGGAGGAAAAATTGGGACAACTGTAATAGGATAAATGATAAAAAATAAAGTAACCCTGCTGGTGTAGCTCAGTGGATTGAGCGTGGGCTGGGAACCAGAGGGTCCCGGTTCCATTCCCAGTCTGGGCACATGCCTGGGTTGCGGGCCAGGTCCCCAGTGAGGGCCATGTGAGAGGCAACTATACATTTCTCTTTCTCCCTCCCTTCTCCTCTCTCTGAAAATAAATAAATAAAATATTTAAAAATAAATAAAGTAAAAAAATAATAATTTTAAAATACCATTGATTTCTAAATAATTAATTTTTCCTCCTGCTACTTTACCAAATTCATTTATTAGATCTAGTAGATTTTTGGTGGAGCTTTTGGGGTTTTCTATGTTCACTATCATTTCATCTGTGAATAAGGACAGTCTTACTTCCTCCTTTCCAATTTGGATACCTTTTATTTCTTCTTGTATGATGGATGTAGATAGGACTTCAGTACTATGTTGAGTAAGAGTGGTGAAATTGGATACCCCTGTCTTTTCTCTCATCTTAAAGGGAAACACTTATAGTTTTTGCCCATTGAGTATGATGTGGGATGTAGGTTTTTCATGTATGGCCTTTATTATGTTGAGGTATGATTCTGATATTCCCACTCTACTGAGAGTTTTTACCATAAATAAGTGCTGGATTTTATTGAATGCTTTTTCTGCCTCTATTGATATGATCATGTGATTTCTATCCTTCATTTTTTTATGTGATGCATCAAATTTATTGACTTGCAAATATTGTACCAGCCTGCATCGCATAACAAATCCCACTTTGTCATGGAGTATGATCTTTTTAATTTATTGCTTGATCAGATTTGCAAATGTTTTGTTGAGAATTTTATCATCTATATTCATCAGATGTATTGGCCTAAAATTTTTGCTTTGTAGTGTCTTTATCTGGTTTTAGAATTAGTATAATGTTGGCGTCATAAAAAGTACTTGGAAATCTCCCCCCTATAGGAGACTGTTCTGCGTGGCATGGGCCCAGCTCCCACTCAGAAAGGCCAGTGGAAAGCGAGGTCAGGTACACAGGACCCACGCCCACGGATAGGTTCTCCTGTGGGAAATCAGGCCTGCATTGTACCTAGGCTGCTTTGAGGCTTGCTTTTTGCTAAAATTCCCTCACCCTGAATTGAGGCAACAAACGTTTACTGCATATCTGTAAAGTAACTTCCTAAAATCTATGCTAAACCTTCCAAGGACGTGTAACCAGTTCAACCACTTTTCCCTTTACATTTGCAAATATCCTTCCCTTTTGATGTAATTAGCAACATCCTCTTCTTTGTTTTCTGTAAAAGGAAACCACCTAAAGCGAACCTGTGCATAGTAAACAAGGACCATCCTCAATGTAATGTTTCCATAAAAGCAATAAAAGCCTGTCAAGGCAAGAGTCTCTGTGCTCTTCTCTTGAGAGAGTGGCTGAGGTGCTCAGAGGTGCTCTCCCCTTGAGAGAGTGCCATCCCTTTTCCTCCACAGGATTCGGTAATCCATGTGAGTTTGTCTCGTTTCAGCCACAATACCTCGGACCCTATGAGCCGAGATCTGCATCACTCCTTCTTTGAAATTTTTTGAAAAATTTGAGGAATATTGGTGTTAGTTCTCTTTTAAGTGTTTGGTAAAATGTACCTGTGAAATCGTTCAGTCTAAGACTCTTTTTTTGCTATGAGGGTTTTTTTCCTTCGTTCGTTATCAGTCTATTCGTGTTTTCTGATTCTTCCTGATCCAGTTTTGGAAGATTGTATGTTTCTTCAATTAGTCTATTTTCCCAGGTGATATAATTTTTGACATAAAATTGTTTATAGTATTTTCTTATAATCCTTTGCATGTCTTTGTTGTAAATTGTTACTTTACCTCTTTCATTTCTGATTTTATTTGTGTCCTCTTGTTATGGTGAATTGAAGCGACCAAACACCTGAGAGGTATGGATCACTGACCTTTTATTACGCGCGTGGGCTCAGAGGAGAGATTCCAAATCCTGAGCCCCGAACAAAGGAAAGGGACTGGCTTATATATGTTCAGGCAGTGGCCCAGAAACTACGTGGCAGAAACTGATTACAGGAGCCAGGAGCGGAAGCTAGGTCAGCTACCTTATTTGGGAGACAAAGAACAGAGCACAGAGGCCTGGGATGACAGTCACAGAGTACAAACACGGAGGTTGCGCGTCATTCCACAACCCCCTCCCCACTTCTGCAGGTGGGAGGTGCCTCTGCGGTTCAGCAGCAGGGAGGTTGCCTGTTACACTCTGTCTTTTTTTCTTGATGAGTCTGCCTAGAGGTTCATCAATATTGTTTATTTTAAGAGAGAAGAAGGGAGAGAGAGAAAAACTTCAATATGAGAAAGAAAAATAGATTGGTCGCCTCCCATTTTAACTCCAACCAGAGGTCAAACCCACAAATGAGGTATGAGCCCTGATGAAAAATCAACACTCCAACCAACAAGCTGCACCCACTAGGAGACTCTGGGATTTTCTTTTTCTAGTTCTTTATATTTATGGATCAGTTGTTTATTTGAGATTTTTCTTGCTTCTTGTGGTAGCTCTCTAATGCTATGGGCTCTACTCTGAGTACTGCTTTCACTGTGTCACTGTGATTAGGTGTTGTTTTGCATCCATTTTAATTCATTTTCAGGTAAATTTTGATTTCCTCCTTGATCTCATTTTTAATACATTCATTGCTTAATAACATGTTATTTAGCAACCATGTGTTTGAGTGTTTTTGAGTTGTTTAATTGTAGTTGATTTCTAGTGTTATGCCACTGTGATCCAAGAAGATGCCTGAAATGATTTCAATCTTCTTGAATTTGTTGACATATTTTGGGTCTTAAGAGTGGACTATTTATGAGAATGTTTCACGTTTACTTGAAAGGATATATGTTTTGCTATTTGAGATGAAATATTCTTTAAATACCAATTAAATCTATCTAATCTAGTGGGGTAAGTAACTGTTTCCTTGTTGACTTTTTGTGTGGAAGATCTAACCAGTGATGTCAGTAGTGTGTCCCTTACAATGACTGTATTGTTGTCGATCTCTAACTTAAGTCCACTGAGAGATTTTTATACATTTATTTGCTTTTATATTGTGTGCTTATATATTTATCAGGGTTATATCTTCTTATTAGATTAATCTGTTTAGCATTATGTAGTGACATTCCTTGTCTCATTTTATAGACTTTGTTTTATAGTCTCTTTTGACAGATATAAGTATTGCTACTCCAGCTGTTCGTTTGATTACATTTGCATGAAATATTTTTTCCCATCCCTTCACTTTTAGCCTGTGTGAATTTTTTGTTCTGAGGTGGGCCTCTTATAGACAGCATATAGATGGGCCATGTTTGGTTATCCATTCAATTATGCTATTTCTTTTGATTGGAGCATTTAATCCATTGACATAAAGTTAATATTAATAAGTACTTATTTATTGCAATTTTAACCTGTCTCTCTATATTATTTCTACTTCTTAAAGAAGTCATTTTAACATTTGTTACAATGACAGTTTGGTGTTAGTGATAGCTTTTAACCTTCTTTTTTGTCTAGGAAGCTCTTTACTTCACTTCCAATTTTATTATTTTTTAAATTATATTTTATTGCTTATGCTATTACAGTCATCCCATGTTTTCCCTTTGCCCTCCCCAGCCCAGTGCCCCCACTCCCTCATGCAATTCCCACCCCATTGTCTATTTCCATGGGTCAGGCATATATGTTCTTTGGCTACTTTACTTCCTATGCTGTACTTTATACCACCATGACTATTCTGTAACTACCAATTTGTACTTCTTAGCCCCTTCACTTTTCAATCCAACACCCCTCAAATCCCTTCCACTTCGGAACCATCAAAATATTCTCTGTATCTATGATTATGTTTCTATTCTGGGTTTTTTTGTTGTTGTTTTTTAGATTCAATTGTTGATATATATTTTTTTGCCATTTTATTGTTCATATTTTTTCTTCTTTTGTGAATTTTGTTTATTTTTTAAATTTTTAATTTTTTATTGTTGTTCAAGTACAGTTGTCTCCATTTCCTCCCTTCCACTCCCCCCACCCCAGCCACTCCCACTTTCCCCCCTTTGGTTTTGTCCATGTGTCCTTTATAGATGGTCCTGTAAACCCTTCCCCTACCCCCCCCATTATCCCCTCCTATGTCCCCTCTGGTTATTGTCCCTTAAACAACAATCCAAAAGAAGCTATACACCCCGATGTTCATAGCAGCACACTTTATAAGATCCAAGTGCTAGAAGCAACCTAAGTGTCCCTAAGTAAATGAATGGATCAAAAAATTATGGTACATTTACACAATGGAATTCTATGCAGCAGAAAGAAAGAAGGAGCTCCTACCCTTCATGACAGGATGGATGGAACTGGAGAGCATTATGCTAAGTGAAATAAGCCAGGCAGTGAAAGACAGACACCATATGATCTCACCTATAAGCGGAACCTAATCAACAAAATAAATAAGCAAGCAAAATATAACCAGAGACATTGATTTTTTTTTTCTTATTATTAAAGAAGACCGTTTAAATTTCATATAATGTTGGTAAGGTGGTAATATACTCCTTTTGTTTTTTTTTTGTTTGTTTTTTTTTTGTCTAGGGAGGTCTTTATCTGTCCTTAATTCTAAATAATAGCTTTGCTGCATAATATTGGTTGTAGGTCCTTGATCTTCAATCACTTTGAATATTTCTCTCCTCTGCCTTCTTGCCTGCAAAGTTTCTTTTGAGAAATCAGCTGACAGTCTTATAGGAGCTCCCCCATAGGTAACCAACTGTTTTCCTTTTGCTACCTTTAAGATTCTCTCTTTGTCTTTAACCTTTGGCATTTTAATGATTATGTGTCTTTGTGAGCCCCTGAGTTCATTGTATTGGGATCATTTGTGCTTCCTGGACTCGAATGTCTACTTCATTCACCAAATTAGGGAAATTTTCTTTCATTTTTTTTTCACATAGATTTCAAATTTTTTGCTCTCTCTCTTCTCTTTCTGGCTTTTCCATGATGTGAATATTGGTGTGCTTGAAGCTATCCCAGAGGCTCCTTACACTATCCTCATTTTTTTTTATAGTTTTTTCTTCTTGCTTTTCTTATAGGTTGTTTTTTGCTTCCTTGTATTTCATATCACTGATTTGGTTATCAGCTTCATCCATTCTACTGTTGATTCTTGTAAATTGTTCTTCATTTCAGTTAGTGTATACTTCACTTCTAACTGGTTCTTTTTTAAGTTTTCATTTCTCATGTCCTTTTTTTAGCTGTTGAAGCTCTCTGTGAGTTCATCTGCTCTTGCCCTAAGTTCATTGAGAATCCTTATAACCAATATTCTGAACTCTGCATCTAGAAAATAGCTTGTCTCCATCAGTTATTTTTTCTGGAGTTTTGATATGTTCTTTCACTGGGGCCATGTTTCTTTGTATCCCCATTTTGGCATCCTCCCTGTGTTTGTTTCTATGTATTAGGTAGAGCTGCTACATCTCCCAAACTTGGTACAGTAATCTAATATAAAAGGTGACCTGCAGGGCCCAGTAGCATAGCCTCCCTTATAGCCAATCTGGATACTCAAGGTGTGCCTACTGTGTGGGCTATGTACACTCTCCTATTGTTGTAGAGCCTTGATTGCTTATGACACATTGAAGGTCAGCCACTGCCTGTGTTATCTCTGTGGCCACACAGCATAAGATACAAAGTGATCTGCTGATGGCTGCTACGTGTCCTGGGCTTGGAGGAGTTCAGGCAAGGCCATGTTGTGAATCAAGGCCAGCTTCTGCTAGTGCTGGAACTGGGGCAACTTGGTGAGAGGTATAGGGCTTACTGAAGCCAGATGTTGCTGGTTTGAGTGAATTTAGGAAAATCTGAAGCATGGGCCAAGACAAAGCATTTGTGTGGAAAAGCAATTGAAAACAGGTTCAGTTGGCCCCAAAATTGAGTAGGACAGGGCCTCAGGGAATTACCAGGGTGTGGCAAACAAGGTGAGCTAGGGGCTGGAGTCTCTGATATGGAGCCTGCCTGCCAGCTCTGTGACTCTGTGAGTTGAGGGTTCTGAAAAAGCACAGTGGGCTCTGCCAGCACTTGTGTCTGGAAGAAAGCTACCCCGGAGCTTTCACCTTGATGCCAGGCAACTCAGCTCTTCCCTGTATGTCTCTGGTACCTTTCAATCTGTTGCCCCTGTGCTGGAGCTCAGAAATAGTGAATCTGAGTGAGTCTGTGCATAGGCTCTTTAAGAAGAACTTTTAGGGATCCCTGCAGTTTCTCTCTCCCAAAGCTTCAATTCCTATTGGTTTTTACAGCCATAAATTATGGAGACTTATCTTCCAACCCTGGGATAGGAGGCCTGTTGTGAGGCTGGGACCCTTTGCTCCTGAGATATCCCTGCCAATTGTTATCCACCACATGTCAGTGTGGTACCAGCCCGTTCCATGACTCCACCCTCCCTACCAGTCACAATGTAGTTTCTTTTTTAATTCTGTAGTTGTAGGACTTCCATTTAGCTCTATATCTGATGGTTCTGAATGATGGTCGTCCTATAGTTTAGTTGTAATTTTGATGTGGTTGTGCAGGGAGATTAGCTGTGTTTACCTATGTCAGTATCTTGACCAGAAGTAACACCTTCAATTTTAAATAATAGACTTTCTGGATAGAGTAGTCTCAGTTTCTTGTCCTTGCTTTTCATTATTTGAATACTTTGCTCAAATCCCTTCTGGTCTAAAGTGTTTCAGTTGAGACATCAGCTGACAGCCCTAGGGGAACTCCCTGGTAGGTAACCAATTGCCTCTCTCTTGCTGCCTTTAAGATTCTCTCCTTTTCTTTAATCTTTTTCATTTTAATTATGATGTCTAGGTTTTGGCTTCTGTGGGTTCTTCTTGATTGGGACTCTGTGCTTCCTGAATTTATGTGACTTTTATTTACCAAGTTAAGTACCATATTTTTTGGACTATAAGATGCACTTTCCCCCCCAAATTTGGGAAGAAAATGGGGATGTGTCTTATAGTCCAAAAGTAGCTGAATTATAGTCTGAATGTTATTTATGTTATTCAATATTTTACCACATGTTTTGCTTCAAAATTTTTTTTTTCCTATTTTCCTCCTCTAAAACCTAGGTGTGACTTATGGTTTGAAAAAATATGATAGCTTTTCTGTCATTATTTCTTAAAACAGGTTCTCTATCCCTTACTCTCTTTATTCTTCTTCTAGTACTCATATAATGTGATGTTACATTTCATATTGTCCCAAAGCCCTTAAACTATCCTCATTCTTTTTAATTCTTTTTTCTTTTTTTTCTTCTGATTACATTTTTTCTACCTTGTCTTTCAACTCACTGCTTCAATTTTCTGTTCTATCCAACATAATATTTACTCTTTCCAGTGTATTTTTGATGTCAGATATAGTTTCATTTCCATCTAGTTAGTATTCATGGTTTCTATGTCCTTTTTCATGCTGTTGTAGTTCAAACTAAGTTCTTTAAGCATCCTTATAACCACTATTTTGAACTTTATATCTGATAAATGGCTTGCCTCCATTTTATTAGCTCTTTTTCTGGAAATTCCTGCTTTTCTTGTCTTTGAGGCTTGTTTCTTTGTCTCCTACTTTTAGCTATCTCTTTGTATTTATTTCTATGTATTAGATAGAACTGCTATAACTCCCAGTCTTAATGGGATGGCCTTATATAGTAGGTGTCTTGTGGAACACAGTGGTGACGTCTCCTTGAGCTCCTGAGCTGGATGCTTTAGGAATGCTCCTTGTGTGAGTAAGGTGAGCTCTTTTATTGTAATTAGGTCATAAATTATATTGTCCCATTCATGGGTTGGATTGTTCCCCAGGGTGGCTAGCTATGAGGTTCAACACTGACCACAGCATGCAAGCTGTTCTACAGGTTCAGACAGAATCAACAAGACCAAATAAAACAAAGAAAATAAAACAACATAACAAAAACACCACCAAAAAAAATAAGAGAAGAAAAAAAAATAAAATAATATGAAAGAAAAATGAAAAACAAGAAAAGAAAAAGAAAAACATAGAAAGTAGGGAAGAAATATAGAAAAACAGAATAAGAAAGAGAGAAATAAGAAATATTAAATAAACTAGAGAAAAAATAAAATGGAAAAGAAAAAATTAAATAAAAATAGGTGGAGTTTGTCTTAGCAGAGTTTAGTGCCTGCTGCAATCTCCTGGTGAATATGTTTTGTGTGAAGCTTGTTGGATACTGCTTTGATGTCTGAAGGCATCCACTGTGTGTGCTGGTTCCAGGCCTCCCCGGAAGTTCTCTGTGCAAGATAATGTCATATGTTGTCTGCTCCTGGCCCTTGGCAACCTATCTGAAGCTAAAATATATGCGCGGTTTGTGGTGGCCTCCAATGGGTTTGGATACACTTGGCCAGGGCCAAGTTGTGTTCCAGGTTTGTCTTTTACCAGCATGATGTCCATGGGCAGGTCAGCAAACACCTGACACTTCAGGATCTGCCTCTGCCTGCATCTGCCTACTGGCTAGCTCTTAGGTTTAGTCACTGAAAATGTTCAGTCTCTGAAAGAGCCTCTGGTGGAATCAGGAGGACAAGGCCACTGGATCTTATTTGAGGGGGAGGTGCCATTCATACTTCAGAGAAGATGGCGGGTGTGTTCCCTCACCCCCAACCACACATCTGAATCTGTCCTGAATTTTTTCTCTCACCTCGACAGGGCAGAGTCACTAGTAGTCCAGTGGTGGGGCTTCTGTAACCCAGAGATTAGATCTTCTGTGGGTTTCGCACTTTGAATGTCCTTTTTCTGAGCTGCTTTCCATTCTTCCACATAACTGCACTCAGCAGGGCTATCTGGAAATTAAGAGGGCTGATTTAAATATTCTTTCATTGAAGTTGGTGCCCACAACCTGTACAAGAGGTGAGGGGGACTTTTTATCCTTCCCAGGGCAGAGCTGACTAAATTTGCTGGTGAGCTCAGATCTGTCTCCCCTTAATATAACTTCAGAGCCCAACATTCACCCATCTGACCCCTGGCAGCAGCCTTCCTGGAATAAATAGTCCCCAAATTTCAGCTCTTCATAGCTCTTTGCCACTCGCATGTCACCAAACCAAAGCAAGAGGGCTCAAAATTCAGCCTTGCTCAGCACTCCAATCTCTCCACACAGCTGGACACAGCAGGCTTGGGCCAAAATTCCCAGCTCCTCCCAGTCTCCAAACAGGCCAAAAGTCCAACTCTTCCATGCAGTGAAACTTGCCATCAAACCAAGAAGGATGGGCAGAAAATCCCAGCCCTGTGCTGTTTCTCTGTGTCAAGGAACCCAGCGGTACTAGGCAGACCAGCAAGCAGTTCAACAGGTGTGGAGAGGGGCACTCATGGTATGTGCACTCCTGCCCCTGTGCTCAAGGTACCTGACATCAATCCTCTTTCCTAAGTCATAGTTTAATCATTGAAAGGATTTCTTCACAAAACCTTTCTAGAGAATCGAGGGCCTCTCAAAGTCACTGTTAGGTATAACAAGCTGAGCCCTCCACAAAACCCCATCACAGAGTCATCTACTGTAGTGTAGTTTCCAGCCTGGTGTTGTAAAAATAGGAGTGCTTCCCCCTGGGATGGTGTAATCTGAGACTCCCAGGCAGACTGAATCCCTACTGATTCCCACTGCTCATGCTATGTGGGCTCCCTTTTCTATCTCTGTTGCTCTGGGTTAGGGATCCCTGGATGGGTTTGAGGTCTCACACTCCTGTGGAGAGGGAGTTTTGCAGCTGCACATCCCTCTGGCTTCTCAGCTCCCTCACCTGCATGAGGGGGTCCAACCCCTTGCATCTCTGCTCTCTCTACCAGTCTCCTTCTGGCTTCTTCTGTACTCCTTGGTTATAATATTTCAGATCATCTATACTTCAACTGTTGTGTATTTTTTTAAGTTAATTGCTCTGCAGTTTAGCCACAAGTTCAGTCCAGGGCTGGGAGCAAGTGGACTGAGCTCTCAGCTACTCTTTTGTCATCATGGAATCTCATAGTGTCTTTCTTTTTAACCTGTTATTGATAAACTTAATGAGATCTAAGATGTCTGTAAAGCGTTTTTAATTCATTTCTATCAAAAGATACTTCAGTGAATTATTTTAGCAGGAGTCACATAAGTTCAATTAATAAAGAAGCTTCAATCTACTCATCTATTTATTTAATAAATATTAATTCAGCAAGTCATGGGCCAACACTAGTGCTAAAACAAACAGGGAGCCAGTTTCAAGAATCTTATCAGTGAAAAGTCTTTGATAATTACAATAAAAGCAAATGAATTTATATGTAATAGTTTGCATTAATCTTCTCAGGTTGCCATAACAAAATACCATAGACTATGTTGCTTAAAAATCAAACATAGACAACGATGCGGTGACTGCTAGGGGGGTGAGGGGTATAAAGAGACTAAATGGTAATGGAAAAATACAACAAAGATTAAATAGAAAAAATAAAAATCTATTTTCTCATAGTTCTGGAGACTAAAAGTCTAAGATCAAGGGTTGGTGTCTGATGAAAACTTTCCCCTTGGGTTGCAGATGGTCACCTTCTCAATGTATGCTCACATAACCTTCCCTATATACTTCTGCTCTGGGAGATGGGGACCAAGCAAGCGAGCATAAGAGAGCCCACAAGTGTGCCATGGTGTTTCTTTTTATAAGGACATTAATCCTATTGAATTGGGTCCCACTCTTATGACCCTCATTTAACCTTATTACTTCCTTACTCCAAATAAATCCAACACTTGGAATTTGGATTTCAACAATACATTTTGGGGACACACAAACATTCAATCCTTAACATAGTTTATTAGAGATACTCAATATTGGAGGTGGTAAGAAATTCAAGAAGCATGCTCATCTATTTTTACAATATGCATTTATTGAATGCCTGATATATACTAGTTTCTATGCTAAACACTAATAATAATAGCTGGTTTTCAGGAGAAGCTAATAATCTTACCAAGCAGGAGACATAATAAATTGCAGTGCAATTTAAATGACATAATAGAAACATCATAAAGCGCTCTGAAAACACAAAGGAGGGAACAACTAGATCTGTCTGTAGTAGTTGGGAAAAATTACAACAAAGTAAATACATATTTGTGTATTAAATGTTGATTAGGATTGTGTAATGCAGAGAGGAAAGAAAAGGTTATGTATAATAGCAATGGTATGTGGTTCCTCAGGTGGTGACTTGTATTTGTTTTCTCACTTTTGAGTGACAGATTTTTTAAACACTACTTTCCGAGTGGTGCCATCATAGACTGGAGCTATCTTCGACTCTATCCTCATCTCCTACTCCTAAAATCCTCAGAGAAATAGAAGGGAAACTTTGAGGAATCTGGCTATGTATGGTTTTTCTCTTTCAAAGTTGATGTTTTCTGTAGTGACCCAAAGAAAACACTTCCAGTCTCTTTCTACTAGATATCGGTCTCATGATATATTTTACATGGTGTGGTTAATTTCTAAGGTCAACATAAAAGGTAAGTATGCATAAGATGGAACCACAAGAATAAAAACATCAGCTATATGACTTATGTGTATATCAGCCAAAAGTTCTTGTACTGTATTTTTTTAAAAGTGAAAATCTGTTTAATTAGCCTAATCAGATAATTTTCATTATTACTTATTGGAATATGCATAAAATTATAAAAATAACCCCTAAGACTCAGGTGTGTATTAGTTTCTTATAGTGTACTATGGCACATTATTAAATATTATTTGGTTACTGTCAACTGACAAAGAGATAACCACAGCACCTGAATATTAATGAGATGAAAAATAAGAGAGAAAAACCTAATAATCAAATTTGAGTGCTAAGTACCAAGCAGAATTTTCAGTACCTTATCAGGCAGCATCTCATGGAATCCTCAACACAACATTATGAGGTAGGTGTCATTTTATGTATAAAACTTAGAGAAGTCAACTAATTTGCTCAATCTCACATAATAGAAATACATGAGGGGACTCCCCTAAAACCAAAATTTATTTTTAAAAAATGGTATATTTATTCTTATATGTTTAAACTTTAGTCACATTCAAAGTACTCTCCATTTGCTGCAATACAGCTATCAAGATGTTTTTTCCACTGCTCGAAACAGTTTTTAAACTCATTAATTTTGATGACTTTTAGTGCTTCTGCCATTTTTTGTGTTACATCTTCCACAATAGGAAAACATTTCCCTTTGAGGACATTTTACACCTGAGGAAACAAACAAACAAAAAAGATTCCTCAGGGTAAGATTGGGTGAATAATGAGGGCGGGCATGGAGGTCATGCCATTTTCGTTCAAAAACTTCTGAACACTCTGCACAGTGTGGACAAGTGTGTTCATAAATCACCCATTATGAAATGGACAAATGTGTTGACAGAGTCCTCAAAAATTTTCACTGAAGTCTAACAGAGGCTTTCACAATAATGCCAGTTTATACACAGATACAGATGGGTTCCTAGAACAACCAACAAGCAGGAAAAACCTGTGCTACAACGGGCCCACCCTCCAGAAGATAATTCCAGGATTTTTTATTTCCTCCCTCCTACAAGAGTGGGAGTTTCTAGTCTTTATATGCTACAACATACAATAAAGTAAAAAGGAACAGATGTTGATCAATAAGGCAGAGAAATAATTTGATTGAAACAAAAATTTACCTGTGATGAAATAATTACTTCTTTTTCATTTTCTATAGATGTAAATATCTAATTTCTCAAATTGCATTAGAATAAAATTTCTGATGATTATTAGTAGACCAAATGAAAAATGACATGCTACATACCTATGATCTACTTAGAAATACAAAAAAAAAGAGGAATAAAATTCTAACAGAAAAAGAGAAAGAAAAAATTTCCATGTTTTTACATATTATTAAGAATCAGCCTTGTATTTCTCCCAAAGACCTGCAGTGTCTACCGTGTTAAGTGTTGGTTCAAGAGCTGAAGGGCATTGATGGGCATCCAGATCACTGTTATTTCTCTCCCCTTGCAATATGGCATCACTATACATCTGTTTTGTTGATTCAGAAGAGCACTTGAGATGCTTTACAGTTGATTTTGACAAGTGCTACAATTTGATAGAGGAAGATAATTCTTGCTGAGATGATTTCAAAGTACAGAAATTATATTTTTGAGTAGATAGTATCTTCCTTTATGATCAGAATTTTCACTTAATGTTCAGTATACTTAAGCTTGGTAATCACATTTCCCTCTTGCTGAATATAGTGACAACTGTCTTTTATCTCATATAGTAAAACATCATACATTAAATCTTATTCTTGATTCTGATTATTTTCTTTGTTGCAGATAAAGTATGCCTGCCAAATTTAAAGATATCAGATTTATAAAATGCTATATGAATAAGGAGTGGGATTATTAACTAAATGAGAGAGAGCCTCCTTATCATGTGGCTAAGCAGATTGATGAGTTCCAAGGATGTACATTTTCTGCATGCTTCTAAATCCACAAAACTGAGAATTAATCAGTACTGCCTTAAAGACCACAGACTTATTATTAATAAAATAATCACTTTTAAGAAGCAAAATGTATGGGTATAATTCTAATGCATATTTTAAAGTAGTCTTTTATTATATGGACCTTCCATTAGTTTTATTATATGAGAATATTTTAATATTTAAAATTTGAGATGATTCTTAATAAAAAATCATAATTGCTTTGCTTAAACTAATGATATGTCATAAGTTGACAATTTTAAATATTATCAAGGTTTAAATCATATCTAATTCAAGATTCTAATTTGGTTTATTATTTTATAATTTTTTACATTTAATTTGTATTTGATTCTAGTAAGTATATTTTTATTTTTATTGGTGTGACATTGGTTAATAGAATTATATATTAATTAAAGTGTACATTTCTATGACATAAGATGCATATATTGCCTGAGTGCCCACCACTCGAAGTCAAACCATCTTCTCTCACCATATATTAGTCCCCTTATACCTCTTCCCTCAGGTAATCACTGCTGTCTGTGTCCACAAGTTTCAATTTTATATCCCACATATAAATAAAGTCATACGATTCTTAGCTTTTTCTGACCTATTTCACTTAGCATAATACTGTCAAAGTCTATGAATTTTTTTCCAAATGGCAGTTTCTTGCCTTTTCTTAAAGCTGAGTAGTATTCCATTGTATATATGTACCACATCCCCTTTATCCAACCCTCTATTGAAGGACACTTTGCTTGTCTCCATGTCTTGGCCATTATAAATAATGTTACAATGAACATAAGGGTGCAAATATCTCTACAAATACATTTTCATATTTCTGGGTGTAGATACCCAGGAGAGGGATTGCTGAGTCACTTGGTAACTCTATTCTTAAATTTTTAGGAACCATCAGACTATCTTCCAGAGTGCTGTACTAGTCTACACTCCTACCAGCAATGAATGAGGATTTCTTCTTCTCTACAACCTCTCCAAACTGGTTATAACTTGTTTTGTTGAGAATAGCCTTTCTAACAAGTGTGATGTTGTATCTCAGTGTAGTTTTGATTTGCATTACCCTAATAGCAAGTGAAGTTGAACATCTTTCATATATCTGTTGGCTATTTGTATATCTTCTTGGGAGAGGTGTCTGCTTAGGTCCTCTGCTTATTTTTTAATTGGATTGTTCATTTGGTGTTCAGTTGTATCCTTTCTTTACATATTATATTTTGGATGTTAACCCTTTTTTGGAGCTTTTGTTTGCAAATATCTCCCATTCAGTTGGTTGATTTTTGCTGTACTATGTCTTTTGCTGTGCAGATGCTTGTTGGTTTGATATAGTCCCATTCATTTATTTTTGCCTTTACTTCCCTTGCCTTTGGGGTTAAATTCATAAATTTTTCCATACAACTAAGGTCCATAAGTTTAGTGCCTATGTTTTCTTTTATGTAATTTATTGTTTCAAGTGTTATATTTAGGTCTTTGATTTATTTTGAATTAATTTCTGTATAGAGGGAAATCTGTAATCAAGTTTCACATTTCATTCTTTTGTTGTATCAGGCTTTTCAATTTTTCCCAGCACCATTTATTAAAGAGGTTTTATTTTCTTCATTGTGTGTTTTTTAGAGCCTTTGTTGAAGATCATCTGCTTGTATACATGCCATTTTATTTCTGAACTCTCAAGTCTGTTATACTGATTTGTATGTCTATTTTTATGTCAATACAATGCTGTTTTGAATATTGTACATCTGTAGTATAACTTGAAGTCAGATAGTGTGATACCTCTGGCTTCATTTATTTTTCTCAGAATTGTTTTTGCTATTTGGGGTATTTTAAGGTTCCAAACAAATCTGATAATTTTTTGTTATATTTATTTAAAAATGACATTGGGATTTTGATGAGCATTGCATTAAATCTGTATTACTTGGGATGATATGGACATTTTAACTATGTTAATTCTTTCAAACCATGAACACAAAATGTCTTTCAATTTTGTTGTATCTTTTTCAATCTCTTTTAATAATGCTTTGTAGTTTTCAGTATATAGATCTTTCACAACTTTTGTTATATTTATTCCTAGGTATTTTATTCTTTTTGTTGCAATTGCAAAAGGAATACATTTTATTTATTTTTCTGAAGTTTCCTCATTATTATATATGAATGCAGTGCATTTTTGTATGTTGATTTTGTATCCTGCAACTTTACTGTATTTGTTTATTGTTTTTAATGGATTTTGAATAAAAGTGGTAAGAGTATGCATCTTTGTCTGTTCCTCATTTAAGAGGTAAGTTTTCAGTTTTTCAAAATTGAGTATGATATTGACTGAGGGTTATCATATATATCAACTTTATTCTGTTAAGATATTTTCTTCTATACCTATTTAATTGAGTGTTTTAATCATAAATGTAAGTTGTATCTTAAATGCTTTCCCAACATCTATTGATAAGATCATATGATTTTTATCTTTTCTTTTGTTAATGTGGTATATTGCATTGATCAATTTGTGTATGTTGAACCATCCTTGTGCCTCTGGAATGAGCCCCACTTGATCACTATATATAATTTTTAATGTATTGTTATATTCAATTTCCTAGTATTGTGTTTAGGATTTTTGCATCTGTATTTATCAGAGATAATTAGTCTGTACTTTTCTTTTTTGTGTTATTCTTGCCAGGTTCATATTATTTGGTATCAGGTTCATATTGGCTTCATAGGATGTAACGTTAGGTGTTTTACTTGGGATTTATCTTATTTCTTGAGATAGGCCTGTAATGACATAACCTTCTCTCTTATTACTGCTTTTGCTGCATTCCAGAAGTTTTGATATGTCTTATTGTCATTCTCATTTGTCTATATATATCTTTGATCTTACCTTTTATGTCTTCTTTGACCCAGTCATTTTTAAATCATATGTTGTTTAATCTCCACATATTTGTGGGGTTCTGTTCTTCCTTTTAGAAGTTGATTTCTAATTTCAAATAATTATAATCAGAGAATATGCTTAGTATAATTTCAATCTTCTTGAATTTGTTGAAGCTAGTTTTACAACCCAACATATAACCTATCTTTGAGATTGTTCTTTGTGCACTGGAGAAGAATGTATAATTTGATGTTCTCAGATTAAAAACTCCGTAAATGTAAATTATGCCCATTTGGTCTCATTTGTCACTTAAGGTTGGTATTTATTTATTGTTTTTCTGTTTGGATGTTTTAGCTAGAGCTTTCAATGTTACACCTTCATTTCTGTGGATGTTATTTGCTTGGAGAATTATTTTCCACCCTTTCACTTAGATCCTACCTTTATCCTTGCAGTTTACATGTGTCCTCTGAAAGCAGCATATGTTTTGTTGTTGCTGTTGTTGTTGTTGTTGTTGTTTTTATCTAGTCCGCCACTCCATGCCTCTAGATTGGTGAATTCAGTAAATTTACTTTTAGGGTAATAATTGATGACTGAGAATTTCCTATAGCCATTTTATCCTTCATTTCTTGATATACCTATGCCTCCATTGGTCCTTTTCCTTTATGTTTCTGTCTGTTTTTGTTTTGTGATATTCAAAACTTCTTTCTTGTTTCCTGTATTTTAAGCCATGTGTCTGTTTTGAGGGTTTTATGTGTGGTTACCATTAGCTTTATAAGAAAGAAAGTTTCACATATGCAGTGTTTTTTTTTTTTTCTTTAGAATGCATCTGATCTCCATCCTCTTTTGCAAATTCAGATCTTTATCCCCTCCCCTTTTATCATTTTGTTGTCACAAATTACTCCTGTTTATGCCGTGAGTTTCTTGGTGTTTTTACTCATGATGTTATAATTTTTGTTGTTTCAGGTGGAATAATCCCCTTGAGTATTTCCTGCAATGGATGTCTTCTGGTGATATATTCCTTCAGCTTCTATATGTCTGGAAAAATATTTATTTCTTCTTTATGTTTAAAGGATAGCTTTGTAGGAAATATTACTGTTGTAAATTC
The DNA here is from genome assembly GCA_004026765.1 of Micronycteris hirsuta. Classification (NCBI taxonomy): domain Eukaryota; kingdom Metazoa; phylum Chordata; class Mammalia; order Chiroptera; family Phyllostomidae; genus Micronycteris; species Micronycteris hirsuta. The sequence goes on from PVJI01003094.1 coordinate 91,839, forward strand.
TTTCTTTCAGTATTTTGAATATTTGCTTTCAATCTTTTTGGGCTTATAGAGTTTCTGCTGAGAAGTCCAATAATAACCTAATGGCCTTTACTTTAGAGATTCCTTTCTTATTTTCCTTGGCTGCTTTGAGAATTCTCTTTTTCTCATTAATTGTTGATAGTTTAATAGAATATGCCTTGGATAAGTCCTCTTTAACTTAGCAGATAATATGGAGATAATCTCCTAACCTAGTTAGATGTTCCTTTTGCTTCTTATTTGCAGGATCTAGTTCTCTCCATAGAATTTGAGAAGCTCTCATTCTCTATTTTGTTTGAAAAAGTTCTTAGTTCCCTGCTGCCTCTCTTCATCTTCTGGTATACCTATTATTCTTATACATCTATTATCTTGCACTATTTTTTTCTGATGGAGTCAGATAGTTCTTGTAGAATATTTTTGGGCTCTAATCTTTTTTTATTTTTTTTCTTTGCTTCATTTCTAGGTTTTTATCTTGGCATCACTAATTCTTTCCTCCATTTGGTTGGCCTTATTTCCTATGATCACTAGTTCATATTGATCTCTTTTATTTAATTCTCCATATCTAGGATTTCTGTTTGGTTATTTTTTTTTTAAGTTTTAATCTCTTTGGTAAAGTACTCATTTTGGTGATTAGTTTGTTTTCAGAATGCATTGAATTACCTGTCTCTATTTTCTTGCATCTCACTGAGCATCTCATTTTTAGAACTGCAATCTTGGATTCTCTGTCATTGTGTCACATATTTCTATGGGTCCGAGTATCCTTTCTGAAAAATTTTTTAATTTCTCTGAGATGACTCATTATGTTGGCTGTTTATTGTACTGGATGGGTACCTTCTCTGCCTAATCATCTATGTATTAGTGGCTTGAAGCAGTCTATTATTTTCCATTATATGGAACTGAATCACTACTTTACTTTTAGTTTTTTCTTTTTAAAATTTTTGGGGCTGTGTATGTAAGTATTTTTTTTTATTTTGGCCTACGTAGAGGATAGATTATAAGAGCGAGTTTCCATTGGAAGTTAAAATCCCCGTTATTTCTACCCACCAGAATGTCATGACACAGTCAAAAGCAGAGCCAGAGTTCCTTTTAAGTGTAATTTTTAGATGATAGCTAAAATGAAACAATGGACATAAGGTTCTATACTGTTATTTCTTCTTTTTTTAAAATAAATTTTTATTGTTGTTCAAGTACAGTTGTCTCCATTTTCCCCCCACCATCCTCCCCTACCCCTTCCATCCCACCTCCCACCCTCAAACTTACCCCCTTTGGCTTTGTCCATGGGTCTTTTATTCATGTTCCTTGACTACCCTTCTCCTTCTTTCTCTGGTTATCTCCCTGCCTCTCCTCTCTGGTTACTGTGTTTGTTCTTTATTTCAATGTCTCTGGTTATATTTTGCTTGCCTATTTGTTTCATCGACTAGGTTCTACTTATAGGTGAGATCATATAGTATTTGTCTTTCACCATCAGGCTTATTTCACTGTGTATAAGGCTCTCTAGACCCATCCATTTTGTTGCAAAGGGTAGGAGTTCCTCCTTTATCTCTGCCTAATAGTATTCCATTGTGTAAAGGTACCATACTTTTTTGATCCATTCATTTACTGATGGGCACTTATGTTGCTTCTAGCACTTGGCTATTGTAAATTGTACTGTTATGAACATTGGGATGCATAGGATCACTTGAATTGCTGTTTTAGGATTCTTAGGATATAATCCCAGCAGTGGAATTGCTGGGTCAAAAGGCATTTCCATTTTTAGTTTTTGAGGAAATTCCAAACTGTTTTCCACAGTGGTTGCACCAGTCTGCATCCCCAACAACAGTGTACTAGGGTTCATGTTATTCCACAACCTCACCAGCACTTGTTTGTTGATTTGTTCATGATAGCTATTCTAACCTGTGTGAAGTGGTATCTCATTGTGGTTTTAACTTCTATCTCCCAGATGACTAGTGATGCTGAGTATCCTTTCATATACCTCTGGCCCCTCTGAAGGCCTCATTAGAGAAGTATCTGTGTTGTGTCCTTATCTGGTTTGGGATTGGGATGATGCTGGCTTCATAAAATTAGCTTGGGAATTTATCCTCTTCTTGGACTTTTGGAATATTCTGAGAATGATAAACTTTAGCTCTTCCTGAAATGTGTTGTAAAATTCTCCTGAGATACCTACCATCCAGTAGAGGGCTTTTGCGTGCCAGGAGTTTTTTTATTACTGCTTAGATTTCACCAACTGTTATCAGTCTGCTCAGGCTTTCTGCTTCTTCTTGGTTCAGACTTTTTAAGATTATGTTATTATTGAAATTTGTCCTTTTCACCCAGGTTTGCAAATTTCTTGGCATATACTTATTCATAGTAATTTCTTACAGTCCTTTGTATTTCTGTGGTATCAGTTGTAATCTCTCCTTCATTTCTGATTTTATTTACTTGGGTCCTCTCTCTTTTTTTCTTCATGAGTCTGCTTAAATGCTCATTGATTTTGTTTATCTTTTCAAAGAACCAGCTCCTGGAGGTAGTGATCCTTTGGATTGATCTTTTAGTCTCTATGTTGTTTAATTCTGCTCTGATCTTGGTTATTTCCTTCCTTCTACTCGCTCTGGGCTGTCTTTGTTGTTGTTCCTCCAGTTCTTTTAGGTGTAGGGTTAGGTTGTTTACTTGAAATGTTTCTATCTCTTTTATGTAGGCCTGTATCGCTATGAACTTCCCTTCCAGGACTGCTTGGGCTATACCCCATAAGTTTTGGACTGTTTGACTTGGTTTTAATTTGTTTCCAGAAACTTTTTGATTTCTTTTTTGATCTAATTATTAACCCATTCATTGCTAATATCATGCTACTCAATCTCCATGGATTTGAATGCTTTTGAGTTTTTTCCTTGATGTCGGTTTCTAGTTTCAGGCCCATGTGGCCTGAGAAAATGCTTGATATGATTTCAATGTTCTTGAATTTGTTGAGGCTTGTTTTGTGTCCTATCATGTGATCTATCTTTGAAAATGTTCCATGTGCATTTGAAAAGAATGTGTATTTAGCTGCTTTGGGGTAAAAGGCTCTATATATATATCAGTTAAGTCCATTTGATCTAGGGCATTGTTCAGTGCCACAATATCTTTGTTGTTATTTTGTTTGGAAGATCTGTCTATTTTTGACAGTGGCATGTTAAAATTCCCTACTATAATTGTGTTGCTGTCAATATCTTTCTTGATGTCCTCCAAGATTGTCCTTATGTTTTGTGGTGTTCCTATATTGGGTGCATATATATTCACAATGTTTATGTCTTCTTGATGAATTCTTCCCTTGAATATTATGATGTGACCTTCTGGGTCTCTTTTAATGGCCCTTTTTTTATGAAGTCTATTTTGTCTGATATGAGTATTGCTACCCTGGCTTTTTTTTTTTTCCATTTGCTTAGAATATTTGTTTCTAGTCCTTCACTTTCAGTTTGTGTAGGTCTTTTGTTTTGAGGTGTGTCTCTTGTAGGCAGCTTATGTGTGGGTCATGATTTCTTATCCATTCAGCTATTCCATGTCTTTGATAGGAGCATTTAATCCTTTTAGATTTAAGGTTATTATTGATAGGTACTTATTCATTGCCATTTTTTCATATCTGTGTTCCTTTGTCTCTCTCTCTCTCTTTTTTTTTTTTTTTTCTTTTCTTAAAGAAGACCTTGTAGCAACTCTATCAGATCTTCTTTGGAAGAGATATATTCTTTGAGGCTTCTTTTGTATAGGAAACTCCTTATTTGGTCTTCCATTTTAATTGAGAGCCTTGCTGGATAAAGTAGTCTTGGTTGTAGTCCTTTGTTTTTCATTACTTGGAATATCCATTGCCAGTCTCTTTTGGCTTGGAGTGTTTCCATTGGGAAGTCAGCTGTTATTCTTATCAGGGCTCCCTTGTATGTTATTTTCTGTTTTTCCCTTGCTGCCTTTAATATTCTCTCTTCGTCTTGGAATTATGCCATTTTGATTATGATGTGTCTTGCAGTGGGCCTCTTTGGGTTCCTCTTGATTGGGACTCTCTGTGTTTCCTGGATTTGAGTGACTTTTTCTCTCAACTAATTAAGGAAGTTTTTCATCATTACTTTTCAAACATGTTTTCTACCCTTTGATCTTCTTCTCTTTTTTTTTTTTTTTCTGGTATCCCTATTATACAGCTTTTAATGTGTTACATGTTGTCTTGCAGTTTCCTTAACACCTTTTTGTTCTTTCTGAGTCTTTTTCCTTTTCTTGCTCTTTCTGGGTGTTTATTTCTACCTTGTCCTCCAGCTTGCTGATTCAATCCTCTGCTTCGTCTAGCCTGCTTTTTATTTCTTCTACTGTGTTCTGCAATTCAGAAATTGTGTTCTTCGTTTCCTCTTGGCCATTTTTGATAGTTTCTATTTCCTTTTTCATGTCGATATAGTTTGCAGTAAGTTGCTTGTTGTTTTTGGTAATTCTCTGTGAGCTGATTGAGCTTCCTGATAACCATTGCTTTAAACTCAGTAACTGATAGTTGACTTGCCTCTATTCCATTTAGCATTCTTTCTGGGGCTTCCTCCTTTCCTTTCATTTGGGGATTGTTTCTTTGTCTTCCCATTGTTTGTAAGACTCTTTTTGTTAGTCTCTGCTTCTTAAATTGATCTGTTCTGACTCCTGGGTTTCAACCTATATGGTGTGAACCTCTATGGCAGGAGACCTATGATATTCAGCAGCACAGTCTCCTTCATCTCCTGGGCTTGCTGGTCTCAGGCTGTTGTCTATGTTGCCTCTTTGTATGTATTTGGGTTTTGATTGTTGTTGGGCCTTTCTTTGGTGGGTCTTTCCCTTCAGTTGATTAACTGAGAGTCACTCCACCCACTTCATATTGTATTCTGTTGTATAAGTGCAGACAGGCGTGTTGAAGCTGTTCCTTTTGTCTGTCCGAGGTTTTGAGGTTCTTCTCTCTCTATTGTTCTGTTGTTGTTCTGGGTAATTTCTCCACCATTTAGTTGTAATTCCAGATTGGTCCTGGGTGGACGTTAGTGTGGCCTCTACTCACTCCTTCACCTTCTTCCTTTATTGTCTGTTGGTGATTCTTTTGTTGGTTGTTTCTCTCTTCTGGCAGGTATACCGGTGTTCAGAGCTCCCACTTACTCTTGTATGTGATCATTTGGTAGGGGAAGGCAAAATGGATTAAGACAGTGGGAGTGTATTCTATTGGTGTTAAATTACCTACCCATAGAGAAGAGTTAGGAGATCCTTTGGATAAATATAGTGTTAACCATATTTTTTCATACAACTAGTCAGTTTTAAGACAGAGTGGAAAAATGATAAGACTCTTGTTGTGGAGGGGGGGTTGTGAGTTGGATCCAGAAAACTGTGAGGTTGTGGTAGGTCATATTATGAGATACAGTGAGAGTAAAAATAGAAAATAGGTGTAGTGTGCAAGAGAATAGCGTTAACCACACTAATAAAGTTTCAGAAACAGTGAAGTGAGTTAAGATCCAGAAAGGGTGTTGTGTAGTATTTACAAGTGTATGGAACAACAACTATTTACAATGGTAATGGAACAATAATCATATGACAGAACCTATGTGATCTGAATAACAGGAATAGGAAGTACACAACCTAGAGTAGTGTGCTATTGGAACTAAAATGAAGTGATAGAAGGAAAATTAAAAATACACTGTGAAAGAGAGAACAAGGAAAACCAGTTAAAAATTGCAATTAAACAAACAAAATGAAGAAAACTAAACAGAAGGAAGAGAAAAATATACTAATAAAATAAAAGAAGTAAAAATAATGACAAAATAATAATACAAATAGGCAATAACTTGCAAGTTCTCTGGAATAGCAAAGTGAAATTTGTCTCACTGTCTCAGTTTCTGGGGTGGCTCCTCTTTGGGTTTGACTCTAGCCCTTTCACAGCTCCAGGTTTTATTGTCTCATTTGTGTGGGGGAGGGGAAAGCCTCTTCCTGGCTTTAAATAGGCCAAGCCAGTTCTGCTGGTCTTCCTGGCTGCAGCAGGCTGAGGGGGTTGGGTTTCGCTTTTCTCCCTTCCTGTGTTTTTTTGCAGATGGGGACCAGGTCTGAGCCGCAGTCTTCACAGTCGCACAGCCTCTAGGCCAGTGCCTCAGTTCACTGCTAGGCCCCCAGTGCCCTTCTGCGTCAGGCCTACACTTTCAATCCACCAGTTGTGCTATCCTTGAGGTGTACCAGTTAGGGGCAACTGACACACCACCTTCTCGCTCCTTGCTGTCCTAGATGCTACAGACTCTCAGAGTCTCTTCAGGTTCGGCTCCCCTACAGAGTTAAGTCTTTCTGGGGACTGCTGACTCCCAGTGCCCTGCTGCTCACCTCTGCAGGGGACACCTCTGCCTTCCTCTTAGCAAGCCAGTTGGGCCCTGAAGGGTGGGGATGCCACCTCGGCTCAAGCTGCGGAGGTGGGCATGCACCGCCGGGGCTGTGGGTGTGAGCGAACAGCCGCTGCTGCCACGACAGGAGTGCAGTTGCCGGGTGGTGATGTTGGTCTCCCACTGGCCTCCTATGCTGCAGTGTGGGAAGCGGGGGGTGGGGGTACGGGATGTGCAGCTGTGGGTGTTGGGGGTTGGAGCAAAGGCTGGGTCCCGTCACTCACCACTGGGGTAACGGGTCTGGTTGGGCGTCCTCCGCCATTGTAGCCAGGGTAGTTTAGGGGCACAGCTGTGGTCCTGCAGACAGAGGCAGGCCCATGGCTGCGGCTACGGAGGCAGCATAGGCACAGCTGGGGGAGGTGGGGGCTGCTTCTGCAGGAGAATTTACTAAACGGCCATCAAGTGCCTTTTTCTTTTTTCTTTTTTGAAAAATTCCTCCTGCTCAAGCCTGCTGCTTCAAACACGTGCCTGGCCTCTCACACAGCCCAACTCTCAAGCCAGACTGGGGACTATCCAGGTCAGGGTCTGTCACAGCCCAACTCTTTCCAGCTGGCGTCCACAGTGTCAGTGGGTGTACACTGCCCCTGTGAGTTTGCCACTTCACCCTTATTCTTCCCAGCAACTCCAAGCATCTAGGGCCATCCTAGTGCTGATCAAATCTCCCTGTTTGGAAAGGGAGGAAGCCATTGACCTGGCTCTCTTCCAAGAATCCTGGGGCAGGCCCAGCGGGTTCCATGCCTGGGGCTGCAGCCATCCTAGTCCCTGTGCTTGTTGCAGGGACTTTACCATCCCAAAGCAATCTCCTTACCCTCTGATTTTTCAATGTCCTCTACATTTCTGGCCTCCAACCTTCATATATGCTGGGATACTGTTGGCTGTTCACTCTGTTCCTCAGAAGATCAGCTAGGTGTTTCACTACATGAAGGGGGAAGTGGACTCCGCTCCTATCTATCTTGCCACCATCTTCTCATTGTGTATTATTCTTATATAAATAGTGAAGGAAAGGCAAGTGAAGCAATGTTACAAAACAGACCTGGGGGTGTCGGGTGGTAAGTTATATACTATTACTGGATGGACCCACCCTTGTGCTCTGGGGTTCCACCCCCTGTACTAGGTTCACCTTGCCCGCCGCCTGGGAAAGATGTCTCTCAATGTCAGAGATTGATGAAAAGGAAAAGGATTATTTATTTAAAAAGTTATACAGACTTAGAGTAAGGACTTAATGTCTTTATTAAAAATATTACAGTCCTTTAGAATACCCACAAATGCACAATCCTTTCTTCACCCCGTTGCCCAGTCCGGGGTACCGTATCTCAGGAAAAGAAGTAGATGTCCATGGTTCAGGCAGCTCCTTGGTTCTGGCACCATCAGCTGTGTTGGTTCCGCATTCTCCAGTTAATCCAAAACCATGTGGCACCCTCTCGTGGCCCACCAGCAAGAATCCTTTCACCTCCTTTCTTCCAGGTTAAGTCTCTCCTGCTTCCTAAACCACGTAGCCAAAAGGGCACATCCTAAAGCTTCACAGTCACAACTTTCACCAAAGCTGCATGGTCCCAAAAAGCCCCAGCATAGCTGCCTCATCTGGGTTTAAATCTCAGTGCAAATCTTCCTCTGCAGCCCCATTTCCAACTCCTCCCACAATCAGTTACACCTGCCAGCATTCCCATATTCTTCTAGCTTTACTGGACTTCCATAGTAAGTCCAAGTAGGCGTGACCCCATGGCATGGAGCCAATTATCTCCAACTTCTCATGCAGATGCTGTAACCAGGGGGAGTTGCCTCCCAGCTGCATCATGTGTTGAAGTCACTCCCATCCCCCTGGCTCAAAGCATGACCACAGCTATTTAACATATTTATGAAACCAGGTAAAGGTTATAGATATGTTAAATGACCATTCTAGAAGTTATCTGCAAAACTGTTGCTATTCAAAACAGGTCTCAATGGCCCTGCTCCATGCGTCCCATCCCCCAGCTCAACTCATCATATATATATATGATGTCCTCATATATACACATACTTTTTTTAATATTTCCTGGACATCCTGAGTTCTGGACCCCATTATAAATCCCCATTTGCCCTGCCTTGGCTGCACCCTGTTACAGCAATATATGCAGAATTAAGAATGTGCATCTGCTGTAAGCTACTAACACAATTTCTTTCACAGTAAATTTATATTCTTATAGATAAAAACTTACATGTTTCTCTTAAAAAAATAATTTCAAAATTTCAGTTTTAGTGTAATGTGTTTTTTAACTGATAAATCATCTAGCTCTAAAAGGCCTTGGGAAAAAAAAAAAACAGTGGCATGCAATATTTACAGTTTTCCCTTAGTTGTTGAAAATATATATACCAACAGTTTTTCAGATAAATGTAAAGTATTTTAACGTTCCTATTTCTCTGAGAATTGAAATACAATTTTATCAGAAGTAACTGACATTTGAAGATTAAATGAGGAGGAATTTTCTAAGAACTGATTTGTAGCTCAGAATGGATATCTTCTGGGATGTCAGTAGAATGGTAAATGTTTTAGTTTGGGCTCAGAGAAATTTTCCAGTGGCCAGTGTGAGAAGAAAATAAATATGAACAGCTTTTTTTGAAATTGTGATAGACATGCAAATACTTTTGGACATTTGCTTGTGTTTGTGTGTCTATTAAACATATTTATTCTAAAATTACTGAAATTTAGGAAAAGCATCCTTTTCTAGTAGTGAACATCAGTTGGTTTCTGGCAATGCTGTTCAGTAAAGATTTTAATCTTATTCTAAAACTATTATATTCCAGGGTTAGAGTGGCTGTTTACTGAAAATAACATTAAAATAAAATTTACATAAAACTATCAGTGATTCATGGATAAATTATTATTTCTTTTCTAGGTTTCTTTTTAAAGATATTGCCAGTTTGAGTAGAAATATTTATCTTGGATCATGTAGTTATCTGTTTACTATTGTGCATTCTTTGGTGTTAAGAAGATCCCTTAGCCCAAAGAGATATTATGTGAAATACCAATGTCAGTGTATGAAACACTCTGTAGGGACTTATATAGTTGAAGTCGACATTTTAGAAAAGATGAATTCATATGCACAATATATGCCAATCCCAGTCTAAATAATGCCCCCCTTCCAGGGTATAAATGTTACATTGTAAACATTTGCCACAGAATGTCTGGTTGATTTCCTTGAGGGGAGGTGCCATATCAAGGTCTTAGTATTGGAATTTGTTCTGTTAATAAGCTGGATATCTATTAGCAGGAGAACCCAAATCAGCCTTTGTGTAATCCCATGTTGTTGATCCCAACTCTATCCACCAGGATTACCTCCATGATTGCTTTATTCTTAAACTCATTGTACCAGAACTGGGGAATATTAATGATGGCAGACCTTTGTTAATCTCAACTGGCAAGTAATTTTGTCTTCTTGGTTGTTTAGCCTTCTTATGTGTAGATGCTGTCTTATGGGCATTAACATGTGACACCAAAATATTTAAACTTTTTACACATTCCCATAGATCCATCTACAGAATTCTTTTCTGGTCCATTATATCTCAAATTTTCCTTGTTTTTTGTTTTGTTTTTTTTTTCTTTTCTTTTTCTTTTTTCACTTTTTAGACTATTAACTGATCAGCCAAATAAATTACCTGGGCTCATAGGTCCATGAATATTTTTATTTCAGATTATTTCTATTTCTATACAAATTAGACTATGTGTTCTCCAAGCAAAGCTCTGCTCAGTGGTGATTTCTCTTTAGCACTTTCAGTCCACCTATGAGTGGAACTGAAATTTAGTAGCAGCCCATTTCCATTGTGAGCACATGTATAAACCACACTTGGCTATTTTCTTTCTCCATCAGCTGGTAATAAAGAATCTTTCTCCCTTATGCCATCATAGGTGTGAACTGAGAAGGAAGCATTAGTGCAAAGGTGAGGATGATATGGATGTCTGAGCTATATGCTCATTCAGCTTAGTTGTATGTTTTGTCCCTGCTTGTGCACAATGTCTAAGTCACCACTTCCAATACAAAATGGATTGCTACTGATCTTTATAACTGTGTGTGTCTGAGAGCACTCCAGCATATGATTATTCAATACCCTATGGTCAAATGCCGCATCTCTAGGTCCCACTGGCATTCCAGAGATATTTTTCAAATGGCTTACAGTTTTTTGATACAGATGGCATGCCATTGCTCCAGATTCTAAGGATCTACTTTAAAAATATCTTTTTTAAAGATTTTGTTTATTTATTTTCAGAGAGAGGGGAAGGGAAGGGGAAAGAGAGGGAGAGAAATATCAATGTGTGGTTGCCTCTCATGCGCCTCCTACTGGGGACCTGGCCTGCAACCCAGGCATGTGCCCTGACTGGCAATCGAACTGGCGACCATTTGGTTCTACATTGTGAATCTCTTGTTGAAACTTTCCATAAACTCCACCTGGTAATTTTCCCACCTTGCAGATAAACTCCAGTTACACAAAGGTCATGGCGTTCAAGCAGCAGGGCAGCTTGCATCACAGCCTGGTTACAATATAGAACACTTTTCAGCTCTGGGCTCCACTCAAAGCAGGCAACCTTCTATGTTACTTAGTAGACAGGGTTATACAATATACTCCATTGTACAATTTTATGCCCCAGAACCTAAAGAAATATATGAAACATTATGTTTCTTTTTAAAAATGATAATTGCTAAATACAATAATTTATCCTTTATTAGAGGACATCCTGACATGCCCTATACCATGGATTTCTAAAGACCTCATTGATGTGGTGGATCCCTTTGTATGGTTTAACTCCCATCCTTTGGAGCGCATCTGTCTTACCATGAAACTTCAAGGCACTCACTCTTTTTTGATCATCATGTCTAATTAATGTAATGCCCCTGATGTACTGAACCAGTGTGATGCTCTGTAAAATGTAGGGACAATTAACAACCTTCAGACTATTTTACAACAGAGAATGCAAGTGTTACCATAGACTTGGGGAAAGACTATAAATGGATACCACTATGGATTTAATTGTGTCTCCATGAAATCTATATGAAGTCTTAATCTCTAATGTGACTGTATTTGGGAAAAGGGTCTTTAAAGAGATAATTCAGGTTAAAAGAGGTCATAAGGGTGGGACCCAAACTCAATATTATTGATGTTCATATAACAAGAAGAAGAGATAGTAGGAGTGTGCACAAACAGAGGAAGGACATGCAAGGACACTGAAGAGCAGCTCTCAACAAACCAGGATGTAAGGTTTCATCAGAAACCAGCCCTGCTGGCTTCTTTCTCTTGAACTTCCAGCCTCTCAAATTGTGAGAAATAAATTTCTGTTTTTTTTAAAAGATATATATTATCTCACTTACTTCTTTTCATATACTCTTCCTTTCTTTTTAATTTTAAAAAAGTGAATTACATATAATATTACACTACAATATTACATTAGTTTCAAGTGTACAATATAGTGATGGATATTCTTATAACTTATGAAATGCTCACCCCAATAAATCTGGTACCTATATGACACCATACAAAATTATTACAATATTATTGACTATATAACCTATGCAATATATATTTTAAAGATTTTATTCATTTTATTTTTTAGAGAGGGGAAGGGAGAGAGAAAGAGAGGGAGAGAAACATTAATGTGTGGTTTCATCTCATGTGCCCCCTACTGGGGACCTGGCCTGCAACCCAGGCATGTGCCCTAGATTGGGAATCGAACCTGCGACCCTTTGATTCACAGGCTGGCACTCAACCACGGAGCCACACCAGGCAGGGCCCTATGCAATACTTCATATCCCTATGACTATTCTGTAACTGACTTATACTTCATAATCTTTTCCTGTTTTTCACCCATACTCCCAACCCCCTCCCATCAGGCAAATGTCGAAATGTTCTCTGTATCAGTGAATGTTTTCTGTTCTGCTTCTTCATTTATTTTGTTTTCTAATATCAACATATAAGTGAAATCATATGGCTTTTATCTTCCCTTGTCTGATTTATCTCACTTAGCATAATATCCTCAAGATCAATTCATGTTATTACAGATAGTGAGATTTAATTTCATTGTATATATGTGCCATTTCTTTTTTATCCATTCCTTTCTTGATGGACACGTAGGTTGCTTCCACATGTTGGCTATTGTATATAAGACTGCAATGAATATATTGGTGCATATATCTTTTCAATTTAGAGTTTTGAGTTTCTTCAGATAAAAACCCAGAAGTGAAATAGCTGAGTCTTTCTTTGTCTCTTGTTTTAGCCTGTTTTTTTTGTTTGTTTGTTTTGTTGGTTGGTTTTTATTTTAGGGGATTTTTTTGATTCTTTCTCTTCTTCCTTTTTTTCTCAATCCCTCTACCACCCCAACAGGCCACCACCACTGACAACTGTCAACCTGCTCTCTATCTGTGAGTCTGTCTCTATTTTGCTTGTTAGTTCAGTTTTTTCACTAGATTTTACATGAGTGAAATTATATGGTACTTGTCCTTATCTGACCAGCTCATTTCACTTAACATAATACTCCCCAGGTCCAATCATGCTGTCTCAAAGGGTAAAATTTATTTCTTTTTCACAGACAAGTAGTATTCCATTGTATAAATGTACCACAGATTTTTTATTAACTAATCTACTGATGGTCACATGGGCTTCTTCCAAATCTTGGCTGTCACAAATAATGCTTAAATGAACATATAGGTGCATATATTCTTTGAATTTGAATTTGGGGTTGCTTTGGATAAATCCCCAGAAATGGAGTCAGTAGGTCATAAGGCAGTCCCATTTTTTAATTTTTTGACATAACTTCATACTGCTTTCCACACTGGCTGCACCAATCTGCATTTCCACAACAGTGCACAAAGGTTACCTTTTCTCTACGTCATCAGCAACACTTGTTTATTTGCTCATTGATGATATCTACTCTGACAAGTATGAGATATTAATTCATTGTGGTTTTAATCTAAATTTCTATGATGATTAAGAATATCGAGCATCTTTTCATTGACTATTGGCCATCTGTAGGTCCTATTTAAAGAAGTGTGCATTCAGGTCCATTGAGCCTTTTTGAATGAATTGTTTTTGTGCATGTGTGTGTTGCATTGTATAAGGTCTTTATATATTTTTCCTTTTTTTATTGTTGTTTAAGTACAGTTGTTTCCATTTCCCTCGACCATTTTCCCTGGCCCATTCATCCCCACCTCCTACCCTCAATCTTACCCACCTTTGGCTTTGTCCCCGTGTCCTTTATGCATGTTCCTTGAAGACCCTTCTCCTTCTTTCCCTGTTACCTCCATTCCCCTCCCCTTTGCTTACTGTCAGTTTGTTCTTTATTTCAATGTCTCTGGTTATATTTTGCTTGCTTGTCTGTTTTGTTGATTAGGTTCCATATGTGAGATCATATGGCATTTGTCTTTCACTGCCTGGCTTATTTCACTTAGCATAATGCTCTCCAGTTCCATCCATGCTGTGACAAAAGGTAGGAGCTCCTTCTTTCTTTCTGCTGCATAGTATTCCATTGTGTAAATGAGCTTTTTAATGAGTGTTTTATATTAACCCATTATACAGATGTATCAGCAAATATGTTCTCCTATTCACTAAGTTGTCTTTTCATTTAGTTGATAGTACCATTTTTAATTGTATTTTCCATTACCATTTAACCTCTTGAATTCCGCCCCCTACAATCAGTACACTGTAGTCCACATCTATGAGTCCTTTTACCTTTTAGTTCAGTCCCTCAGCTGCCTAATGTATACTCCCAGTAATTGTCATCCTGCTCTCTATGAGTCTGTCTTTATTCTGCTTATTAGTTCAATTTTTTTCACTAGATCCCACATATAAGTGAAATAATATGGCATTTGTCTTTCTCTGACTGGCTTATTTCACTTATCATAATGTTCTCCAGGTCCATCTGTGCTGTCCCAAAAAGACAATGTTTATTCCTTTTATGGCCAAGTAGTATTCCATTGTGTGGAATAAATATTCCATAGTTGTTTTATCCACTCATCAGTAGATGACACTTGGACTGCTTCCATATCTTGGTGATTGTAAATAGTACTGCAAGAACATAGGGGTGCTTATTTTCTTTTGAATTAGTGTTTTGGGTTCCTTCAGATATATTCCCAAAAGTAGGACCACTGAGTCAAAAGGCAGATCCATTTTTAATTTTTTAAGGTATCATACTGTTCCCAAAGTGGGTGCACCAGTCTGCATTCCCACGAAGTGCAAAAGATTCCCTTTTCTCTACATACTTGTCAACACATGTTTGTTGATTTATTGATGATAGCCATTCTGACAGGTGTGAGATGGTATCTCATTGTGATTTTAATTTGCATTTCTCTGATGGTTAGTGACATTGAGCACCTTTTCATATTTCTATTGACCATTTGTATGTCTTCTTTGGAGAAGTGTCTATTTAGGTCATTTGCCCATACATTAATTAGATTTATTTTTGGTGTTGAGTTTTGTATGTTCTTTATAAATTTTGGATATTAAGTCCTTATCAGATATATTGGTGAATATGTCCTCTAATTCTGTGGGTTGTCTTTTTATTTTGTCGATGGTCTCTATTGATGTGCAAAAACTTTTTAGTTTGATATAATCCCATTTGTTTATTTTTTTCTTTTGTTTCCCCTACCTGGGGAGACATATCATAAAATATTGCTACAAGCAATGTCCAATATTTTATTGCCTATCTTTTCCACTATGATTCTTAAGGTTTGGCATCTAACATTTAAGCCTTTAATCCATTTTTAATATATTCTTCTGTGTGGTGTAAGGAGGTGGTCCAGTTTCATTTTTCTGCACATCTGTCCAATTTTGCCAACACCATTTATTCAATCAACTGTCTTTAGCCCATTATATGTACTTGCTGCCTCTGTCAAATATTAACTGACTACAAAGGTATGGGTTTATTTCTGGTCTCTCTACTCTCTTTAATTGATCTATGTGTCTGTTTGTATGCCAGTAGCATTCCATTTTGATTACTATGGCCTCCTAGTATAGTTTGATATTAGGTACCATGATTCTTCCAGCTTTGTTCTTCTGTCTCAGAGTCACTGCTGCTATGTACAGCTTACTCTGGCTCCATATAAATTTTTGAAATATTCTCTCTAGTCTATGGAATATGATACTGGAATCTTGATAGGAATTATGTTGAATCTATGGACTGTTTTGAGTATTATGGAAATTTTAACAATGTTAATTCTTCCTATCCATGAACATGATATGTGCTTCCACTTATTTGTATCATCTTCATTTTCTTTCTTCAGTGTCTTATAATTTTCCTAGTACAAATTTTATATCCTTTGTTAGAATTATTATTAGATATTTGATTATTCTGAAGCAATCTGAATGGGCTTGTTTTCCTATTTTCCCCTTCTGTTTGTTCATTACTGGCATATAAAAATGTAACATTTATGGACATTAATTTTGTATCCTGCTACTTTGCTGAATTCATTTTTCAATTCTAGTATTTTCTTGGTGGAATCTTTGGGGTTCTGTATGTACAGTGTCATGTCATCAGTAAATAAAGACAGTTTTACTTTGTCCTTTCCAAATTAGGTGTATTTATTTCTTCTTCTTGTCTGAGTGCTATGGCTAGAACCTTCAATGTGATGTTGAATAAGAGAGGTGAAAGTGGACATGCCTGTCTTGTTTCTGATCTCAAGGCAACTGCTTACAGGTTTTGCCCTTTGAGTATTATGGTGCAATGAGTTTGTCATAACTGGCATTTATTATGTTCAAATATGTTCCATCTATTCCCATTTTTCTGAGATTTTTTATCATAAATGGGTAACAGATTTTATCAAATACTTTTTCTGCATCTATTGATATGATCATGTGGTTTTTATCCTTCATTATGTTTATGTGGAGAATCACATCTATTGATTTGCAAATGTTGTACCAGCCTTGCACTCTCAGAATAAATCCCACCTGCGCATGTTTATGCTCTTTTTGATGTATTGCTGTATTCAGTTTGCTAATATTTTGTTGAGGATTGTAGCCTCAGAGATACTGGCCTTTAATTCTTGTGTAGTGTCTTTATCTGGTTTTGGAATTAAGGTAATGCTGATCTTGTACAATGAGCCTGAGAGCTTTCCCTACTCTTGAATTTTTTTAAAAAATAGTTTGAGAATGAGTGGTGTTAGATCTTCCTGGAATGTTTGGTAAAATTTACCTGCAAAGCCATCCAGTCCCAGGCTTTTGTTTCTTGGGAGGTTTTTTTTTTAAATTATAGCTTCAATTTTACTATGTATAATCTGTCTTCCCAGATTCTCTGACTCTTACTGATTAAATTTTGGAAGATCATATGTTTCTAGGAATTTATCCATTGTGTCCAGGTTAACCAATTTGATGGTATATAGTTGTTCATAATATTTTATTACTACCCTTTGTATTTCTCTGATTTCAGTTGTTATTCTCCTCTTTCACTGATGTTTTTTATTTATTTTGGTCCTCTCTCTTTTTTTCTTGATGAGTCTGGTTAAAGCTTTTCAATAGTGTTTGTCTTTTCATAGAACAAGGTCTTGGATTCCTAGATCTTTTGTATCATTTTGTTAGACTATTTCACTTATTTCTGCTCTGATCTTTATTATTTCATTCCTTCTACTCACTTTGGACTTTGTTATTGTTTTTCAAATTCTTTTAAGTGTAAAATTAGATTGCTTATTTGAGCTTTTTGATTTTTTTTTTTTTTTTGAGATAGGTCTGTGATGCTATCCATCTCCCTCTTTAATTGCTATGTTTCACAGATTTTGGATAGTTGTGTTCTCAGTTTAATTTGTCTCAAGGTATCTTTGATTTCTTCCTTGATCTTGTTGTCGACCATTCCTTGTTCAATAACGTGCTATTTAGCTTCTATGTCTTTTAGTATTTTTTAGTGTTCTTCTTGTGATTGATTACTAGTTTCATACGTTGTGGTTAGAGAAAATGCTTGATATGATGTCAATCTTAAATTTATTGAGACTTGTTTTCTGTGCTAACATGTGCTTATCCTAGAAAATGCCCCACATGTACTTGAAAAGTATGTATATTATTTTTCTTTTTTTTATTGTTGTTCAAGTACAGTTGTCTCCATTTTCCTGCCACTACTTTCACCCGCCCCACCCACCTCCATCTCTCACCCTCAATCTTTCCCCCCTTTGTCTTTGTCCATGGGTCCTTTATACATGTTCTTTTGGGACCCTTCCCTTTCTTTCCTCATTATCCCTCTCCCCTAGCCTCTCTGGTTACTGTAAGTTTGCTCCTTATTTCAATGTCTCTGGTTATATTTTGCTTGTTTATTTGTTTTGGTGATTAGGTTCCACTTATAGGTGAGATCACATGGTATTTGTCTTTCACCGCCTGGCTTACTTCACTTAGCCTAATGCTCTCCAGTTCTATCTATGCTGTGGCAAGGGGTAGGGGTTCCTTTTTTCTCTCTGCTGCATAGTATTCCATTGTGTAAATGTATCATAGTTTTTTGATCCACTCACTTACTGATGGGCACTTAGGTTGCTTCCAACACTTGGCTATTATAAATTATGCTGCTATGAGCATTGGGGTACTTAGGTTCTTTTGAATTGTTTTCTCAGGGTCCTTAGGGTAGTATGTATATTTTGCTTTATACAAAGGTGAAATGTGCTGAAGATATCAATTAAATCTATTTGATCTAATATGTTATTTAAGAATGCTGTATCCTTGTTGATTTTCTATCTGGAGGATCTATCCATTGAAGTCAATGGTGTCTTAAAATCCCTTACAATGACTGTATTTCTGTTGATCTCTCCTTTCTTGTACATCAACATTTGCTTTACATATTGAGTTGCTCCTGTGTTGGGTCCATAAAGGTTTACTAGGGTTACATTCTCTTTTCAGGTTGTTCCCTTATAATCCTTACTTTAAACTCTATACCAGGTAAATTGCTTCTCTCACTTTCACTTAGTTCTTCTTCTGGAAGATTCTCGTGTTCATTCATTTGCCTTTTTCTTGATATTCCCATTTTTGCTGCTTCTTTATGTTTGTTTCTATGTTTTAGGTAGGTCTACAAAGACTCTGGTGTTGCCCTACATCAGATGTTGCCAGTGACTAGCCCTAGGCAACCTATTTGGAGCTATCAGTGACCCACAGCTTTTGTCTCCATCTGCTGGGCCTCAGTTTGTGTGGAAAGATCCAGTTTGTGCACCAAGGTTAGCCTTTACCCACTCCGGGCCCAGTGAAGGTTTGGCTAAAGTCTCATAGCTCCCAGAGATCTGCCTGAGTTGTTAAATTTAATAACTGATATAATTCTAAGCTGTATTCAACACCCCAGCTTAAGCTCCACAGCATGGGGCAGAGTAATTCCTGTAGGTGGACTTATTGCTTTCCTTAAGGCTAATGCCACTTGGAGGGAAGGCTTCTGTCTGAGAACAATGGCCTCTGCAGTATGGGAAATGATTAACCATAAGGATCTTGGGAGCTATTCCTTCAGTTCTCTCCCCAGAGCTGCTAGCCCCAGACTCTTCTCAGATATCTGTATGCATTCTGTCCTCTCTCTGCTAAAGCCCAGGGTAGGTGGCTGCACATGGAATTTTGTGTATTGGCCCTTTACGAGGCTCTGTGTGTCCCCAGCTTACTCTCCCTGGTGGACAGAAACCTTGCTGCCTTTCACAGCCGGATATTATCTGGGTTCCGTTCCTGGCTCTGACGCTGTAGCCTGAAGAGCCCAGCTATGGGTTTCCATGTCACACTTCTCAGGGGGAACGCCCTGGCCACTGAAATATCTTTCCAGAACTTCAGTTGCTGCCCATAGGAGTCCATCCAGTCCTCTCATATTTTCTCCACACTCCTTACCAGTCACATTTGGATCAAGTGGTTTCTTCTGTCTGACCTTGGTTTTAAGGTTTCTCTCCAGCTACTGTTCAGCTGGTTATTCAGGATGATTTCTCTACAATTTAATTGTAATTCCAATTTGGTCCTAAGAGGAGGTTTGTTCAGATTTCACTTATTCTTCCACCACCTTGTATCTGATAGTATCCTTTGTTGTGCAAAACTATTTTAGTTGTATATAGTACCATTTGTTTACTTGTTATTTTGTTTTCTTTCAGTGTGCTGACATAGAAAAAAATATTGCTCTGAGATGTGTCCAAGATTTTACTGTCTATGTTTTCATTTAGGATTTTATGGCTTCAAATTTAACATTGAAGTGTTTAATCAATTTTGAGTTTATTCTTGTGTATGGTGTAAGAATGTTGTCTAATTTCATTTTTTGTCTGTATCTGTCCAATTTTTCCCAGACCATGTATTGAGTAGACTATTTTAACAAACTGTATGTTTGTACTCTCTTATGAAATATTAATGGACTATAAAGGCATAGGATTATTTTTGGTCTCTGTATTCTGTTCCATTGATCTCTGTGTTTGTTTTTACGTCAGTCCCATGCTGTTTGATTACTATGACCTTGCAGTATTGTTTGATATCAGATAGTGTGATTTCTCCAACTTTGTTCATTTTTCTCAAGATTACTAGGGTTATTCAAGGTCTTATGTGGTTCCATATAAATTTTTGTAACACTTATTCTAGTTCTGTGAGCTATATATATTGATAGGAATTGTGCTGAAACTATAGATTGCTTTGGGGTGTGTAGATATGTTAATAATGTTAATTCTTCCCATCCATGAATATGGTATATCTTTCCATTTATTTGTATCTTCTCTAATTTCTTTCCTCAGTGTCATAATTTTCTTAGTACAAGTCTTTTATATCTGGTTAAATTTATTCTAAAGTATTTTATTTGGATTGTTTTCTTAGTTTTCCTTTCTGACAGTTCTTTAGTGGTGTGTAGAAATACAACTGATTTCTGGATATTGATTTTGTATCCTGATATGTTACTGAATTCATTTACTACTTTAAAAAAAATTGGTGGAATCTTTAGGGTTCTCTCTATATAGTAGCATGTCATCTGCTAATAATGACAGTTTTACTTCTTCCTTTCCAATTTGGATGTTTTTTTTTATTTTTTCTTGTCTTATTTCTATGACTTCCAGTACTATGTTGAATAAGAGAAGTGAAAGTAGATATCCCTGTCTTGTTCTAATCTTAAGGGAAACATGTATTTTTTTTGCTTTTGATTATGATGTTGGCTGTGGGTTTGTCACATATGGTTTTTATTACATTGAAGTATCGTATTTCTTTTCTCACATAGTTGAGAGTTTTTTATCATAAATGGGTGCTGGATTTTATCAAAATGTTTTCCTGCATTTATTGACATGTGGCTTTTATTCTTCATCTTCATGATTATGGTGTATGATCTTTTAAATGTATTGTTGGTTTTTCTTTGCTAATATTTTGTTGAGGATTTTAGAATCTTTGTTCATCAGAGATATTGGCCTATAATTTTTTTGTAGTGTTTTTATCTGGTTCTGAAATTAGTATAATGTTGAATTTAGAAAATATAATTGGAAGTCTTCCTTCCTCTTTAATTTTTTGAATAGTTTGAGAAGCATAGATATTAGTGCTTCTGTAAATATTTGGTAAACTTCACCCATGAAGACATCTATCTGGTCCAGGATTTTGTTTGTTGGAAGATTTTTTATATAGCTTCAATTTCACAAATTGTCTATCTGTCTATTAAGATTATCTGATTCTTTGTGATTTACTTTTGGAAGATTGTATATATCTAGAAATTTATCCATTTTGTCCAGATTGTCCAATTTGTTGGCATATAGTTGTTTGTAATATTTTCTTACAATTCTTTGTAATTATTTGGTGTCAGTTGTTATTTCTTTCATTCTTGATTTTATGTATTTAGATCCTCTCTTTTTTTTTCTTGATAAGTCTTGTTAAATTTTTGTCAATCTTATTTATCTTTTCAAAGAACCTGTTCTTGGTTTTCCTGTTCTTTGTTTTTTTTTTTTTTTTCTTTAGACTCTATTCTATTTATTCCTGCTCTGATTTTTATTATTTCCTCACTTCTACTGGCTTTGGGCTTTTTTGTGTGTGTTCTTTTTCAAGTTCCTTTTTGTAAAAGTTAAATTGATTATTTAAGATTTTTGTTGTTCCTTGACATTGGACTGTAATGCTATGAATTTCCCTCTTAAGACTGTTTTCACTGTGCCCCATAGATTCTGGCTCATTGTGTTCTCATTTTCATTTGTTTCATAGCATCTTTTGATATCTTCCTTGACCTCATTATTAACCCCTTCAATGTTTACTTTCATGTTATTTAGTCTCCATATTTTTAGTTTTTCTTGTGATCGATTTCTAGTTTTATAACATTATGAACAGAGATGATGCTCTTTTCTAGACTTCCATGTAGACTTGAAAAGATATATATTCTGCTGTTTTCGAGTGAAATGCTCTGAAGATATCAATTATCCTGTGTGTCATTTAAAACTGCTGTTTCCTTGTTGATTTTCTCTCTGGAAGATCTATCCATTGAAGTAAATGGATAGAAGTAAAACTCTCTACTATGACTGTATAACTGTCCATAACTTCCTTTATGTTCATCAAGTTTTGCTTTACATATTTGAGTCCTCCTATGTTTGATGCATAAATATTAAGAAGGTTTTTATCATTTGCTGGATTGCTCCCATTAGCTTTATGTACTGTCTTTCTTTGTCTCTTAATATAACCTTTGTTTTAACATTTATTTTGTCAGATATAAGTATTGCTACCCCAGCTTTTTTTTCTATTTGCATGACACACTTTTTCCTTCCCTTTATTTTTAGTCTTTGTGTAGCTTTTGTTTAGAGATGTGTCTCTTGTAGATAGCGTATCTATGAGTCTTGTTTTCTTATCCATTTAGATACCCTATGCCTTTTGATTGGATCACTTAATCCATTTATATTTAAACTGATTTTTGACAATTAATGTATTGCCAGTTTATTCTTTTAACTATGTTCTTCTGCTTTTTGTTTCTTCTTTTTAATGCAACCCCTTTACCATTTCTGTAAAACTAGTTTGTTGTTAACAAATTCCTTTAGCTTTTTCTTGTCTGGGAAACTATTTCTCCTTCAATTTTAAGTAATAGCCTTGTTGGGTAAAATAGTCTCAGTTGTAGGTCTTTGCTTGACCACTTTAAATATTTCATGCCAATCCTTTCTGGTCTGAACTGTTTCTGTTAAGAAATCAGCTGAGAGTCAGTAGGAGCTCCTTTGTACTTAACTGTCCTTTTTCTCTTTGTGACTTTTAAGATTCTCTTTTTGTCTTTAATCACTGCCCTTTTATCCATGATATGTCTTGCAGGGGGCCTTTTTGGGTTTATCTTTTTGGGACTCTCCGTGTTTCCTGTACTTTTATGTCTATTTCTTTCACTAGGTTAGGGTATTTTCCACCATTGTATTTTTAAATAGGTTTTCCATTTTTCACTCTCTCTTTTCTCCTTCCAGTACCCCCATGATGCAAATGTTGGTACACCTGAAGTTGCCCCAGAAGCTTCTTAAAATTTCCCTATGCTTTATTTATTTATTTATTTATTTATTTATTTATTTATTTTTGGATTCTTTTCTGTTCAGATTGGTTGTTTTCTATTTTTTTTTCCAAATTACTGATTTGATTTTCTCCTTCATCTACTTTACTGTATATTATCTGAAATGTATTCTTCATTTCAGTTAGTGTATTTTGTTTGTTTTTTGTGACTGGTTCTTTCTTATATTTCTTATTCCTTTGTTGAAGTGCTTATTGAGATCACTGAACATCCTCATAACCAGTGTTTTGAATTATATATCTGGTAGATTACTTTTCTCCATTTTGTTTAATTTTTCCAGGAATTTTTATTTGTTCTTTCATTTGGGACAATTTTTTTGTCTCCTAATTTTTTCAACCTCCTTATGTTTGTTTCTATGTATTAGGTAGAGCTGTTATATCTCCCAGTCTTGGTAGAGTGGTCTTAGGTGGTAGGTGTCCTGTAGGGTCCAGTGTCACAGTTAAATTTCAGGCAGTTGTTTATGGCTGTCCAAGAAGACTAATGCATATACTGTTGTCCATCTCATGAAAATTCAAACTACTTCTGATTTTATTTTTCCTGCCATGGAATATAGCATATTTACCAAATTAATATCTGCATACCATGTGTCCAAGGCTGTGTTAACTTACTGTAGCAAAATACCACATATAGCAGCTTACAAATACAATTGGTGCTACAAAATACCATGTATAGCATAGCAGTAACATTTCAATGTACAATAGTCTTTGTTATCTGCCAGGATCCAGCTGGTTACTCTTGGAGTCAGAGTGATAGAGTGATAAATTAAATGCAATATGATGATGACTACCACCCCTCTAGGCCTTAATAGGTAGCATAATTTTTGGCCAGTTTCTCAAGAACACAATATATATATTTAATTTATTATTTTGGCCAATGTAGGGGAGAGATGGCATATAGAAGCTTCCATTTGGTCTTTCCCATGATAATGCCTCTAACTCCACAGACAAACCAAAGACAAGCTAAGGACCCAATGTGAAGGTTCTGATAATTAACAAATTATACACTTGGATACTTTAAAAATAGCTAAAACAACTTACAAAATGAAGTAAAGAATGGATCAACACAAATTCAGAATCTTGGTTACCTCTGTGGAGAATAAGGAGAAATATGATTGGGAAGGGCACAATAGGATCCTCAAAGTTATTAATAATGCTTTTTCTCTTAACTTATACAAAAAGAGACCATTTGTTTATTATTCCTTCAACTGAAGAAATATGTTTTATACATATTTAATGAAATAAAACTATTCCTGGTACTAAATCTGATAAAATAATCATTTTAGTCATGCAAAGTAATACATTTCTACTTTAGAAAAAAATTGTAAGAATGGTTTTCGTGAATATGTGAAAATAAAGAGAATTTGTTGTTTTAGAAGATGTGACAATTTAAACGGTTTCTTTGTATAAGGACTCATCATGAATTCAGAATCGGAGAATTCAGTCAAATACTCTGACATAGCTTTCCTTGTGACAGCTGATAGAAAGTCCTTCTTTCCAGTCGCTGAGGCCCAAAACCTTGCAGATACACTTCTCTCATACCCCATGTTCCTTCACCTGGCCAATACTATGAGTAAAGGTGAGCTTAAATTCTTACTTGAATTGAAAAAGAAAAATTGCTTTAGAAAATTATTTAAAATGATAAGACTTTATTCAAGATTAATGAAATATGAAAGAAAGGTCAAACACAACAGTTTCAACTTAGTTGAAACAAAAGGTGGAAAAATTTTTAAGCATTAGAGCGAACTAGTGGGAAAGCAGTGGAGAAAGATAAGGGGGAGTCTGTCAGTGTGATTAGGTCATCTATGTTTACTAACTGTTGTTTATTAAAGTTAGTTTCCTACTGTTTCACAGCTCAAATCCTCCAATGGTGTTCCTTCACATAAACTAAAATGTTTTTCCTGTAGATTTTCATTTAACTGACTCCCTCACTTTTTATTTTCTTATTTTAATACAGCAAATATTTCCTCTCTCACCCTATCCCACACTTTTGCATTTTGAATTACTTTTTCCATACTGTATTTTCTCTTTTACCCTAGCACTTAGCACTTTCCAAATATGATATAATCTACACAGCATATTTGTTATTTACTCTTTGTCTCTGCTTGCTCAGCCTCCTCACTGGAATGTAAGCTGCATGAAGGTGCAGGTTTTTGTTTTGATATATCTTATGTACTGAGGAGAATGCCTAGCACATGATATGCACTAAATACGTATTTATTGAACGATCCCTGATCCATGTCCCAGGGGACAAAAGAAAGCTGACATAATTTCTTTTGAAGAAAGTATCATAATATTACCTGTTATCATTCAAATGTTGAATATATTTCTACATAAGAAATTAAATTCAAATAGCAACAATTGAGTATGCAAGCAATACTTGTCATTATACCAGAAGTTTATATTTATTGTTATAAAAATGAAAAGACCAGAGTTACAGTTATGTGGAGCTATCCTTCTTAGAATTTACAAACAATACCTGAAGGTAGCTAGCTCCTACCCAATAACCATATGATTAAATATTTCTGTGTTTTTTCTTGTTTGTTTTTGCTTTTCCTAAATTCTGGTCATCCCACTTTCCCCAAAGGCTATGTTCAATTTGTCAAAAAGAAATATGATGTTTATTTTCCAATTAAAGCATAGAAAATTTTGTGATCCTTTAAAAAATTGTAGAATTGGAGAAGAATTTTCCTAATCGCTTAAGTTACTAAGTTGAATGTACTGGTAAATTACTCTACACTTAGCTAAATTAGGCCTACGC
>PVJI01003094.1:122383-130848 GCA_004026765.1 Micronycteris hirsuta
AGATTGTTGAACATCAGTCAAATAGCTGTTGTTATTCTTTAGAAAACAGCAAATGTAATGAGAACAAGTGACACGTGAATATTCATTTCATAAAAAGATGCAACTTATTATTAAAGGCAAAACAAAAATGTCTTTATGTGAATTCCTGTGGGCTTAAAAATACAGACAACTCCAGTAAGAGTACCAGAAAAATACATTTAAAGGTTGAAAAGCAGACTAACCAGGAAGTAGGAAATAACACAAACATTGTCCAGTCAGCCTTTGGTACTGGGCATTCAGGAGTCTTTCAGAGTAAAACTATCATAATATTGGAAATAGTAGTGCTACAGACTACATTGTTCAAATGGCATTATAACAGAGGTGCTGATTAGTGCCTCAATAGGCAAAATTTGCAGACTATGGCAACAAAGGGTTTTTTTCTAACTCCAGTCATAAATATCCTGAAATTTATCAGAAAGAATAAATGAGAAAATTTATATTTAAATGTCTGCTTGACAAAGCTGTTAATATATTTTACTCTGTATTCCTTCATTTCTGACCAAATCTACATCTGAGCTGGGAAAAGTGGTGGAGCACAGGCTTCTGGATATAATCTTATAAAATTAGGAATCAACAGGTTAAATTATGATTTTCTAACTCCTACTTTATTAGATTTCTTAATGATTAAGATGAAGACTGAGATTTTTTGTTGTAGTTGCTGTAAGGTAACTTGTATTTCCTTTGAATTGTGTTCAAATGTATGTGTTTGTCAGATACGTTTTTAAAGGATGTGGGCTTACCCTGAGGACAATCAAATAAAATAAAAGGGTACAATTTCAGAGTAGTTGCATTATGGTGAATTTGAGTTGTTTGCATTAAGGTTCAGGTCTTCTGTGTATAAGACTAGCAGTTAACCATGCTGCCTTGCTTGGATTCTTGCCCATTTTGTCAAAAGGTAAAATTCAAATAAGGAAGTCAGTGTTCATGAATTGCGTTCAAATGGGACCAAATGTGCACCCAGAATATGATTTAAAAAGGTCTTTTGTGAAAATACATAGTCACAGGAAAAATTAATCCTGCCATGCCATGTGTTTTAGTGGGTGAAATTCTGTAAGGTGAGTTTCATAAAACAAATTTCCAGCTTGTTTGTTCAGCTGGTTTCCCCATCACATCTAACATTTCTCATTGCACTAGCACTTATTTTAACTTTACTTTTGGTTCAGATACTAAGACAATACACTATATTTTCCATCTATCTAGGCATTCCTAAAGTCGTATAAGGAAAATTGAATTAAGATTAATTTCTTTTATCAGTTATTCATTTTTATTGTTAATGCATCCTTTAAAAATGCATTCATTAATAAGCTACATGTAGCTTATAAACCTAGAGCCTAGAGATAACTGTCAAGTTATACAGAGGGAAAAAGTATAAGAAAGATAAATGAAGTATTTACTATCCATCTTTTAAGGTCCAACTTTATTTCAAATCTTCTAGTGAAGACTCAATTCTTCTCAAAAGAAGTGACTTTTTTTCACTGAAGTTCAATTGCTTTTTTACAATTTTAAAGAGTCAGTTCTTGATGACAGATTCCTTAAAGCAAGGGACTCTGATTTATCTTCATATTCTTCATAGTGCCTCACAGGGGACTTGCTCAATAAATAGATACTTCTTACATATTCTTTTGCGAGTAAATAAAGACAAATTGTTTTAATGGAATCTCTGTTTAGCAATACATATTTATTCCATGGAACAATGTATGATTTAACTCCAATAAGTATTCCACAAAAGATAGCTATTGGTCAATAAATTAAAATTTTATACATTCACTCCTAATACCTGGAATATAACTCACTGGCAGGCATACATTATTTGCCTATAAAATATTTGTTGGAGTGATTAACAAAGGTGGGTTCCCGTAGGTCATACAGAATTGAGGCAGCACACTGATAGCTCAGGGATCAGAATCAGCTTATGGACATGTTTTGTTTTAGCATACATTGTTTTGAAAGCATCATGCGGTTTACTGCCAACATGTCAAAAATTAGGGGGTTCTGCACACAACCCCCTAATTTGCATTTCCAAGTTGTCTTGAAAAATCTCAGACCCCCCTGGGCTCACATCTCTGCATGGCAACATTTGGTTTGTGCTGACCTCTTATTTGAGGCACATGCTCTCCTGTGCACCAAGGTCTACACCTGGTGAATTTTACTTAGCTGCTGTTGTAGTCATTTAACTATTTAATAACACCTTTACTAAGGCTTTTAAAAATTAGTCTAAAATGATTTATAGACATTAACACTAATTACTAGCTGTGGTGGGTTAGATATTGGACCTCCAAAATGTCCAAGTCCTAATCTCCAGAAGCCATAAATATGTTACCTTATAAACTGAAAGCGACTTTGCAGATATGTTAAAATTAAGAACCTGTAAATGGTGAGACTATCCTGAATTATTCAGGTGGGGTTAATATAATCACATGGCAAGAATGCAGTTCTGATAGAACCTTAATTTTAGCCCGTTGAGACACATTTCAGACTTCTGACCTAAAAGTTGTAAAATAACAAATGTATTTTAAGTCACTAAATTTGTGGCAATTTGTTACAGCAGGAAAAAAACAAATAAACTAATACAATATTTTACATATATGTAAAATTCAAAGTTCCTGAAGCAATAGTTACAGAGTTTATAGAGATGTTGATATAGTGGCTATAAATTAAATAGTGAAGATTCAAGTAGGCAAATATATAACATATAAGTTAATTTAATTTCTAATTAAAAGCCCGGTTTCTACCTTATTTAATATTTAATCTAGTCACTTACAGGTATAATAAGTTATATTTTATTTATTCTATAAATTTAGGGATAAAACTGTTGATAAGACAGCCAAAGCTTCTGACTTTTTAAATCTGGTATTCTTCTCTGGATTTGGGGGGTCCAGAAGAATTCACCCCAAGATGTGCCTTTGAGCTATACAGATTATATTGAGCTAGTGTCACCAAACCAAAGTGCAGTTTGGCTGTCCATAACCATCAAAGGCAAACTCTAGAGGCAGAAGCTGGTGGGAAAGGAAAGGGGTTTTTGTTCTAATGTTTGCTGATCTGGGAGGATGGGTGACTCGCCATCTCCAGCCTCATCAGACTCATCTCTTCCACAAAACACAGGCAAAACGAGCCACCACCAGCAAAACCAAAAACAAAGCCAGTGCCCAGAATCCCTGCTCCACTTTCAAGTTTTGAGTACTATCCTTTGTATCCTAGAGTGGCTAAGTGGGCTACTGTCTGGCTTCAGGCTCCCCTCTGGAGGCTGTTTGTGGTTCCAGTGCAACTGTTGGTCATGTGGCTTCTAGCAACAAGTCTAGTGCTCCTGCACTGTGGAGCATATGAAGGCACCAGTGAATGCTCCACTAGGTTAGCAAGAGATTCCCTTCTGCAGGCCATGGGTCATGTGGACCATGGAGAGGGCAAGCCAGTACACCATCCAAGTACATGTCCCAAGAAGCAGCCTCGAGGCCAAGTGCTTTCTTTGCTTCCTTTGGTTTCTATTAGTTTTGGGTGTGGGACCAGCCATGTGTTTTCTCAGAATGTCCAATTAATTTTCTTAACTCCTACACACTCCAGGAGTGTCCTCCCCCCATCAATCCTAATTTTTCCCCAGGCTAGACTGATAGACTTCTTCAATCCAACACTTCCCCCTGCCACTATTCTAATCTCTGTGGTGCATGTGCCTGCCTTCCCCTGGTCCTACCCCTAATCAGGTACTAGAGGAGGGTAGGAGGACTTTTCCCCCTACCCAATTATTTCACTAGCCTTGTGCATGTTCAGTGCAATACTTCATCCTGCTGCCATCTTGCCCATGGATGGAGGATCTGCTGCCAGGAACAGGACATCTGTGCCCGGGGAGCAGGGGTTCACAACACTTGCAAAAGCTGTGGCCCTTTCTGCTGCCTCAGGCAGTTCACTATCTCCTCCTGTGGCCCCTCCTCTTCCCTGCCTTCCATCTGTTCACAACTCCCACTGGTCCGGCCAGGTTATGGGTATCACTAGCTCAGGAGAAATTTCTGCCTCCACCCTTAACGACCTAGAAGAATTTGAATTAGAGACTTTGCTCTTAAGAGATTATCAGTCATCACCTTTTCAAACCACCTATATGGCAGGGGAAATTTTATTTACTAAACATTGGCTCTTCTTATCATCATGCCATGATCCTTTGAAGCCCTTAAGATTTACTACCTCATCTTTAGCTCATAATGTCTTATATGCCTTAATCCTTCTTTCTATCTCAGAACCTTTCTTCCCTGTGGGGTCTCTGACTCATGTAGGTGGGATTACAATACATAAGTATGTATTATATTTGGTTGTTGGCTCTTGCTAATCATCGCATGTCCATTTGATTATTAGGCCAGTCAGAAGAACCTTGAGGGGAGAGGAAAGTTTGTTCCTCTTCAAAAAAATACAGAAAATAAACATGTAGACAAATGAATTATAATAAAAACATTGTGCTAAATATGAGGGGGGAAAATAAAGTACAGGAGAAAGATAATAATGGAAGTTTCTAATTTTAGATCGATGCAGTACAATTCAAAAATATACTTGGTCTTTTTCTCCAGTTCTTGGCACAGAGATTTTTTAAAAAATCTTGAAATTTCCTGAACAATAGGAATGTGTGTTTTTTTTTCCACTTTGACCACATTTTAGGCACCCTTGATTTCATGCTAATTAAGATGACCTGGGGTGGGGCTTCTAGGTAGCCTCAGAATCCCCTTAGTCAGTTGCAAAGAAGAAAGGTCAAGTGATTAGAGTTGGAATTTTCTGACTCACCCACCAAACTTCAGGAAAGAAAGAGAAAATTCCATACTGCTTTCCACAGTGGCTGCACAAGTCTGCATTCCCACCAAGAGTGCACTAGGGTTGCCCTTTTCTCCACAGCCTCTCCAACACTTGTTTGTTGATTTGTTTATGATGGCCATTCTGACCTATGTGAATTGCTATCTCACTGTGGTTTTAATTTTCATCTGTCTGATGGCTAGTGATGCTGAGCATCCTTTCATATGTCCCTGGGCCCTCTGTATGTCCTTGTTGAAGAAGTGCCTGTTCAGGTACTTTGCCCATTTTTTAATTGGATTGTTCATCTTCCTGGAGTTGAACCATGTGAGTTCTTTACATATTGTGGAGATCAAAACCTTGTCTGAAGTATCATTTGCAAATATGTTTTCCCATGTGGTTGGTTCCCTTTTCATTTTGCTGATGTTTTCTTTAACCAAGCAGAAGCTTTTTATTTTTATGAAGTCCCATTTGTTTATTCTTTCCTTATGTCCCTTGATCTGGGGAACATATTGGTGAAATTATTGCAGCCACTGTGGAAAACAGTATGGAATTTCCTCAGAAAACTTAAAATGGAACTGCCTTTTGTCCTGGCAATTCCACTGCTGGGATTATATCCTAAGAATCCTGAAACACCGATTCAAAAGAACCTGTACATCCCAATGATCATAGCAGCACAATTTACAATAGTCAAGTGCTGGAAGCAACGTAAGTGCCCATCAGTAAATGAGTGGATAAAAAAAAACTGGTACATTTACACAATGGAACACAATGCAGCAGAAAGAAAGAAGGAGCTTCTACAATTCACGACAGCATGGATGGATCTTGAAAGCATTATGCTAAGTGAAGGAAGCCAGAGACAATAAAAGACAAATATCATATGATTTCACCTATAAGTGGAACTTAATCACCAAAACAAAAAAGCAAGCAAAATATAACCAGAGATATTGAAACAAAGAACAAACTGACAGTATCCAGAGAGAGGGGGGAAGGAATGACAGCGGGAAAAAGGGAAAGAGTCCTCAAGAAACATGTATAAATGACACATGGACAAAGCCAAAGCAGGGTAGGGTCGAGGGTGGGAGGTGGGGGGGGGGAATGGAGACAACTGTACTTGAGGAACAATAAAAAAAAAGAAAAAGAATTTTTTAAAATGGTAGGAAAGAGAGAGTTGAAGATCAAGCTCTATAAAAATTCTTGAACAAAAAAGTTCTTAGAGCATTCATATCGGTGAAAATATACACGTGTGAATATTATCAAACCAGAGTTTGTTTACCTGACTCTTCAAAAGGCCAAGATGCAGAATATGAGCAAAGTAAGGAAACTTTTATTTATTGAGATGGTACTAACTTAGAAGATGAGAGGCCTTATGGTGCTTCAAATCCATGTTTCTTGCTAGATTAGGTTAAGGGTTTTTAATGAGTTAAGGGTAATATGTAAGCAGAAGTGCTGGTGGGGCAAGTTTTGATTAAAGAATCTTGGCACTTGGCCATTTTTGGTAGAGAGGATTCCAGTGTTTATATTTATGTCCTTTGGTTCCATATGTGTTTATAGGTGAGATGGAGACTTTGGTTCTGGGTGTAGCTGGGGGCAAATTTCTCTGCTTTGTGCATGTTTCAGCTGTATGACTTGGGAGTTTTGGCCCTTTGTCTATGAAAAGCAACTCAGTATCTTGTTAAATGGGATATAACCATTTTGAACTAGTTCTGAAATTACAGGAGACGGGTAAGTATTCCCCAACTTTATAGAAATAGAAGCTCCCATGCTTTGGATCCTCCTGGACTCTTCCTATGTACCTCTTCATCTAGCTATTCATTTGTATCCTTATAATAAACCAGTAAACACAAGTGAAATGTTGGTCTGTGAACTATTTCAGCAAAGTATCAAATCTGAGAAAGGGTTGTGGAACTCTCCAAGTTATAGCCAATTAATTAGAAGTACAGTGTAGCCTCGCAGTAAGGTAGTTAGAGGACATCTCTCCAAGGAGGTGACATCTGAGAAAAAAAAATTCTAGAAAGAACATTTCAAATTTATAGAAAATTAAGTGTAAAAAAACTCAATTCTAAGGAATATTAGATAAGGTGTAAAATAGGCAGGGATCAAAATTTGTAAGTATTTATAAATTATAAGATTCTTATATTTAAATGTGATATAAAGCCATTGGAAAATTTTTTTAAATTAACCTCTTCAAAAATAGTATAATTTCTATATTTTAAACTTATATAGAAACTTTAAATACATTTCTATATTTTAGGCAACACAACAGGCATGTGCCCTAACTGGGAATTTAACTGGCAATCCTTGGGTTCGCAGACCGACAGTCAATCCACTGAGACACATCAACCAGGGCTGGAAGATTTTGAGAAGAAGAGTGAAATGACCTCAATAATTTTAAAAGATTGTCAGGTTGTTTTGTGGAGGACAGATCTAATTGAGCAATAATGAAAGCAGGACAAACAATTAAGAGGCTATTGTGAAAATAATCCAAGAGGTGGTTGGAAGGATTTATATTTTGGATACAGTTCCTTAATAAGACTGCTATGGGTGGTCAGTAAAGAAATTAAGGGTCAAAATTGGGTATAAAGACTAAATAATTAGAAAGTTGTGGTGTTATTTACTGATTTAAGGGAGACTTGTGGAACAGCAGGGTTAGGGGATGAGTCAGGGTCAGTTTCAATGGTATGATGCACAGTACAGCAGCATAGTTCACCATGCCCAGAAGGGCTCCACTGAGGTTTAATGTTCTGTGTTGGGCAACTTGAAATTGTAATAATTTTATACTTGATTTTGTGTCTTGTAAGTTAAGTCTAGTAAGACATTAGAACCTCAAATCATACCTGGTTATACCTCCTGTTGAAGTCCTGGTTACCTAGGATGGGTTCTTAGCAGATAACTTTCTCCAGGTTTCCCCTCCCCACCCAACCAATGATCTCAGCCTTCTACCACAATACACATGTCCATCCCAAGTTTCCCCTAGGCCATTCCACAACCAAGGAAGAAGAGAGACCTGGCTTGACTATTTTATCCCAAGCTCAGGCACTACCTGTAAGTTTTGCTGTGGCCATCTCTTCTGGCCCTGTGATGGTCTATGCTTGCCCATGATTATTTTCTCATGTTTGAAGAACCACAGCATTAAATAACGAATTACAAATAGTGCTATGACCAATTGAAAGAGAGCATTGAAGAAAGGGAAAAAAAGTAAGATTGTATTTATTTTTTTAGAGAAAGGGGAAGGCTGGGAGAGAAACATCAATGTGTGGTTTCCTCTCACGTGCCCCCCAACTGGGGACATGGCCCACAACCCAGTCATGTGCTCTGACTGGGAATATAATTGGCAACCTTTCGGTTCACTGGCTGGCACTCAATACACTGAGTCACATAAGCCAGGGAAAAATCTTTATGTTTTAGTACCTAATGGCACTTTTACTTACTTTTTTAACTGGGACATACAAATTTTTCAGCTAATTCTTATTGGAGTTGAAAAATATTCCTGTCTGGAGATCAGGAGAAAGTCCATGATAGAGTCATGAAAGAGGGAGTCATCAGTGTGTTGATGTATTTTAAACCTTTCAGATTTGCTTTGTTTATCCATCTGTCCATTGGAGACAGACATGCTAAACTGCCCAAGCATTAGTATGTGTGAGAAAGAGCTCTATTTTTTTTTT
>PVJI01003095.1:0-97500 GCA_004026765.1 Micronycteris hirsuta
CCATTTTAATGATGATGTGTCTTGAAGTGGGCCTGTTTGGGTTTCTTTTGATTGGGACTGTCTGTGTTTCTTGGACTTGTGTGACTTTTTCTGTCATCAGATTAGGGAAGTTTTCCATCATTACTTTTTCAAACATGCCTTCTATCCCTTGCCCTTCTTCTTCTTCTGGTATCCCTATTATATGAATATTATTACGTTTCATGTTGTCCTGCATTTCCCTTAATATCTCTTCATTCTTTCTGAGTCTCTTTTCCTGATCCTGCTCTTTTTGGGTGTTTTTTTCTACCTTGTCTTACAGCTTCTGATCCAATCCTCTGCTTCATCGAGCCTGCTTTTGATTCCTTCTATTGTATTCTTCAGTTCAGATATTGTATTCTTCATTTCTGCTTGGCCTTTTTGGATAGTTTCTATTTTGTTTTTCATGTTGTTATAGTTTGCAGTGAGTTCATTGTAGTTTCCCTGTATTTTTTGGAAATTCTCTGTGAGCTCATCGAGCTTCTTAAGGTTTCTGATAACCAATGCTTTGAACTCACTATCTGATAGTTGGCTTGCTTCTGTTTCGTTTATCATTCTTTCTGGGGTTTCTTCCTTTCCTTTCATTTGGGGTTGTTTCTTTGTCTTCCCATTGTTTGTGAGACTCTTCTTGCTATATTCTGTTTCTTAAATTGATCTGTCAAGTTCTCTGGAGTAGCAAAGTTAATTTTGTCTCACTATATCTGTTTTTTGGACTGATCCTTGTCTGGAACTGACTCTGGTATTTTCACAGCTCCAGGTTTTAATGTCTCACCTATAGGTAAAGAAGAGAGGGGGCAAGGGGGAAAGAAAGAAGAAGAAGAAAAAAAAACAGAGGAGTGAAGGAAGGGAGAAAGAATACTATAAGGAAAGGAAGGGAGGAAGGAGGAATAAAGTATAAAGAAGGAAAGAATGGAAGGATGAATTAAAAGAATATTTTTTTATTTTTTATAAATTAAAAAATAAAACAAAACAAAACAAAAAAGTAAAAATATAAAATAAAATAAAAATAAAAAGAGATAGGAGGAAAGGACTAGGAATACTAAAGGAAAGGAAGGAAGAAGGAATTAAAAAATAATTAAGGACAGAGAGGAAGAAGGGTTAAAAAACAAACAAACAAAAAAACCCTTCAGCTTTCTAATTTTAAAGCTGTCTGGCCAGGCTGTGTCCGGCAGGGAAGATATTAGTTTTGCTTTTCTTCCTTCCTGAGGTGCACTCTTTGCTGTTGTCCAGCCACCAGCCCAGTTCCTCGGTGTGGTTCTGGGTTCAAAGGGTCTTTTGATGTGCACCTGATAGGGCAACTCTCCCACTGCCTATTTTCTCTCTGCTGGTTTAAATAATAGGTTCTCTCCACACCCTTTCTGGATAGTTTGGCCCTCACTCTGAGTCAAGAGTTTGTGCGGTCTGCAGCTCCGGTCTGCCACTCACTCAATGGGGTGCTTCTGCCTTATTCCCACAAAGCTGATTGGTCCTTCTGGGCACTGGGGCTGGATGGCAAGGGCATTTCCCCCAGCTTTCAGCGTGAGCTCCATGCACCTGTGTTGCTTTTCTCTTTGTCCCTGGGTTGTGCGCCAGCAAGGTCTAGCCGAGGGGTCCGGGTTGCACACTGTCCCTGGTATTTTTGAGCTGTGCGCCTGTGTTCGCTCTTTTCTTTGTCCCTGAATTGTGCGCCAGAGAGCTCTGGCCGAGGGGTCTGGTTGTGCACTGTCCCTGGTATTTTTTAACTGTGCATGAGCGGTCCACGGATCACCAGTGGCGCATGGTTCCAAGTTTCCCTTGTTTGGTTTCACAAGTCACACTGGGCCCCGGAGCCGCTGATTGCAAGCTGTTCCCAATTCTTCCCTGGGTTCAAACAGTCTCCAATTCCCCCTGATGGAAGCACCAGCCACCGCGGGCCAAAGGCCGACTGTGCTTTCACTCCAGTGCTACAGGCAGACTTCCCTGGGCCTCCGATCCTGGGTGGGCACCGTCCTCGGGACTGTTGCGGGCAGGGCCTCTCCAAATAGCCATGGAGCACCACTTTTTTCCTGTTTTTCCTCTCCGAAAAATTCTTCCTATTTACGCCCGCCAAACCAAACAAGCATCTGACCACTCACAAATCCCAATCTGGCTCCCTCCCCAAAAATCCTGCGTCCAGTCCGGGGGGCTGCCGATCCTGCCACCGCTGGGTCTGGGACGAAGCCCCACCCTGCTCCCCGAGCTGGTCCTGAGGGCGACCTTTTCCTTCCAAAGCACTCTGCTTACCAACTGAATGTTCAAACTCCCCTGTAATCTTCTTGGTCAACCATGATCATATGTGCTGGAATACTGCTGGGTTTTCACCCCATTCCTCAGAAAATCAACCAGTGAGCAGGAGGAAGTGGACTCTGTTGCCCCTATCTCGCTGCCATCTTCCCCTCACTTTTTGTTTTGTTTTGTTTTTATTTTTTAATTGTTCCAGTACACTTTTCTGCCTTTTCCCTCGACCCCAGCCCATCCTCTCAGCCCTCCCCACCTCCCCCCGCCTCTGCCACCACCCCGTTATTGTCCATGTGTCCTCTATAATTGCTCCTGAAAACCTTTTACCCTTTTACCCTGTAATCCCTTCCCCTCTCCCCTCTGGTCACTGTCAACCTGCTCTCAATTTCAGTGTCTTTGGTTGCATTTTGCTTGTTTGTTTTGTTGATTAGGTTCCTCCTGTTAAAGGGGAGATCATATGTTATTTGTCTTTCACTGCCTGGCTTATTTTGTTTAGCATAATGTATATTTAGATACTTATATATTTATTATATATCTTACATACTATATTTTAATAATTGTTATATAATAATTGATTTCATACAATTATTTTATATTATTATATAACACATATGTTATTATATGTATTATATAAATCATCATCATCACCATCATTGTCATCATGACATCTCACAACTACCAGAATGATAAAAATTGAATTTGATAATAGTCAGTGTTCACAAGGATATAGGAAGAAGGTAATCTCATGGACTGCTTAGGGCAGATATAATATGTGCAACTTCTTTGAGGACACATTATTTTACTTTCAATTCAGCATTTTACTTTCCAGAATTTATCCTATAGTTTACCCAAGTGAGCAAGCACATATATTACAGTGATCATTTTAGCATGATTTTAATAAATAAAACTTGAAACATATATCTGTCTATTGTGACAATATATCTATACAGTTATCTAAAATTAGGAAAATTTAATATATATAAATATTAGATATCGAGGAAGTTAAGTGCCATAAAAAATTAAGGAACAATTTTTGTGTGTTCATATAGATACAACTATAAATTCTCATTTGTGCCAAAATATTTTTTATAGAAAACTAAATTGCAGAGTTCAAATTTTAATTTTGCTTTTAATTAGTTATGTTAATCATATGAGAAAAATGATTGTCATAGAGTAAAAGTAACCTTATAAAAACCTGGTTCACTTGGTAAAAATCAAAAGTACTGATTCCATGTATAAGTAATTTTTAATGATGATGGTGACAAAAATAAAGCATTAAAGTGTATCAAAAGAGAAAATTCATAAATTCTCTTTCAGAGCAGACAGTGCATATTCCTGGCTTATTCATAACTCTGCATCAATTATATAGTCAACATATTAAATATTTCTGTGTATTTTCTGATTTCATCATCTGTGAATTGAGGAAAACTCATCTAGTAAAAGAGTAAAGAGCCATTTTTAAACTCATTTAAGAAAAATATCTTAAATGGATAAAAATGCCTTACATTCATCTAAAAAGCTAGAACTATTTTATGAGTTATTCAAGCTATTGGTAATTATCTCTTGTCTCTTCAACTACCAATATTTGATCGCATTATTTTTAATCATTAGTGAAAATTATATGGATTTAGAATTTAAACATGTACTTTTTCTAGTTGCTATTCACTCAAAACAAAATGATTGAGAAAAGAGAATATTGAGGTTAAAAGATAAAATATATGCACAGACTATATATATATATATATATATATATATATATATATATATATATATGAATCCATATACAGTAACACAAAAATCATATTAGATGAGTGGTAGATCTTCTGAAATAACCTGAATCTTCTGAAATGTAATACAGTATTTTGGACATTTCTTGTGTTCCAAAGCTGTGTGCCTTGAGGAACTAGTGCTCCCAAATGTTAATGTATGCTACTACTGAAAAGGTTTGTTTACTTCTACTGCCAGTATTCTGGCTCATTAGATGTTCCAATGGACCCTATCACTATAAAGCAGCTCTATTATGACATCATTCTTTAGGTATTGTTAGTTTACTAAGCTGCAGGGAATGTCTTCAAAACCTCCCAACAATGCTCTCGATGCATATATACACTATACACATTGATAATGAACTAGAACATATCAATGGAGTTGAGTTGGAGCCAAAAAGTTGAGAAACCAACATGCCAATAGCAGCATTGCTACCATGACCCTGAAAACCCTCAGTTAAGGTACAGACATTGGACTGGGATTCCTTTGAAAAATCAAGAAAGGCATTGAAATGCCTTCAGGTTGGAATCCCTCCAAGGCACCTACAAAAAAAAATAGTTTTCTTATTTTAGTATTTTATTTGTATTTATTCATTACATTTTCTTTTAAAACATTTTTCCTAAAGGTAAATTGAATAAAACCTGGGGTCCATCACAGTTAAGAGATCATTACTGAGGCTTTAGTCAGGAATAAAGTCTTAGCCTCAGGAAATAGACTTCTTATGCATTGAAGACTATGGAGGACAAATGACTCAATTAAAAAACAGCCAAAGGACCTGAACAGACACTTCTCCAAGGAGGACATACAGAGGGCCCAGAGATATATGAAAGGATGCTCAGAATCACTAGTCATCAGAGAGATGCAAATTAAAACCACAATTAGATTCCACTTCACACCAGTCATATTGGCCATGATAACCAAATCAACAAACAAGTACTGGCGGGGTTGTGGAGAAAAATTAACTCTAGCACATTGTTGGTGGGAATGCAGACTTGTACAGTCACTGTGGAAAACATTATGGAACTTCCTCAGAAAACTAAAATTGGAACTGCCTTTTGACAGTACTTTTTAAAGAAAGTTTTCTGAATTTAAATCAATGAGAAAGATAAAAATAAGATAAAATAAATACAAATTAAGATTATCAAATATATAAGAAGGCCACTCATGATTTTGAAAAAAGAGTTAAAAGAAACAATAAGTGTACAGATGATGTGTTGGGGAATTGCATATCCAAAACCTGTACAATTTTGTTAATTCCCGTCACCCTAATAAATTCTATAAAAAGAAAAGAAACAAAAATCCAAAGAATTAGACATGAAGGACTACTGATATTGAAACTATCAGACAATTTATACAATTTAACATGAAATGTTAAAGAAACAAAAGGTGCATTAACCAAGATAAGCATGAAACAAAAACTGCCAGGTATTAAATTATAAAAATATTTCCAGAGAGAAAAAATGGAAGTGTGGGGGTAAATGATATCAAGGGATAATTTAAATAGTAGACAATACACAGAGAAGTGAGATGAAAACCTAAATGATATTTTGTCTAATACTTGTTAGAATGACTATTTTCAAAAAAACAAGATAAGGTCATGGTCCATAAATTTAGTAGCTGTGTTTTCTTCTATGTAATTTATTGTCTTGGGTCTTATATTTAGGCCTTTGACCCGTTTTAAGTTAATTTTTATATATGGAGAGAAACGTTAGTCTAGTTTCAACATTTTCAGTGTAACTTCCTAATTCTCTCAACTCCATTTAATAAAGATCCTTTTTTCTCTGTTGTATGTTTTTTGGCTCCTTAGTCAATAATTATTTGCGTATATACATGTGTGTTTATTTCTGGGATCTCAATTCTGTTCCATTTTTCTGTGTGTCTGTTTTTCTGCCAATATCATTATGTTTCAATTATTGTAGCTTTGCTATATAATTTGAATTTAAGGAGTGTTACACCTCTGGCTTTGTTCTTTTATTAAGTTGACCCCAAACACAAGGGAAATAAAGGCAAAAATAAATGAATGGGACTATATCAAACTAAAAAGCTCTGGAAAGCAATAGATAATGCCAACAAACAAAAAAGCAATTAAACAAATGGTAGAAGATATTGTAAAAACAGCTTCAACAAGGAGTTAATATGCAAAATATGTAAAGAACTCATAAACTCAATACCAAACAAATAGAAATCCATATAAAAAAAAAATGAGCAGAGGACCTGAACAGACACTTCTCCCAAGAAGACATACAAATGGTCAACAGATATAGAAAAGATGCTCAACTTCACTATTAAAGAGATGCAAATTAAAACTACAATAAGATATCACCTCACACCTATTAGAATGGTTATTATCAATGAGACAAGTAATAACATATGTTGGAGAGGTTGTGGAGAAAAGGGAAATCCTCATACACTACTGGTGGGAGTGTAAACTGGTACAGCCATTATGGAAAACAGTATGGATGCACCTCAAAAAAATAAAAATAAAGTTACGATGTGACTCAGAAACCCCTCTTCTGGATATCCAAAGAATTTGAAACATTTATTTGCAAAGATATCGGCATCCCTATGTTTATTACAGCATTATTCACCATGACCAGTGAAAATTATATGGATTTTGAATTTAAACATGTACCTTTTCTAGTTGCTATTCACTCAAAATGATTGACAGAAGAGAATATTGAGTTTAAGAGATAAAATATATGCACAGACTATATATGAATCCATATAGAGTAACACAAAAAATCATATTAGAAGAGTAGTAAAAGGAAACAACTGAAGTGTTCCTCAATAGACAATTGGATAATGAAGTTGTGGTACATGGAATACTACTCAGCCAAAAGAAGAAATAAAATACTGCCATTTGTGATAACATGGATAGATCTATTTTGTTGTAGTTTTTCAATTACCATTTATCCCCCTTATACCTCTATCAGTCCCTCAGTCACCACACTGTTGTCCATGTCCATAAGTCCTTTTTCATTTTTGTTCCATCCTTTCATGCTTACCTCACCCATAGCTGTCATCTTGCTTTCTCTCCATGAGTCTGTCTCTATTTTGCTGGTTAGTTCAGTTTGTTCATTAGATTCCACATATGAGCAAAATCATATGGTATTTATCTTTCTCTGACTGGCTTATTTCACTTAGCATAATATTCTCCACATCCATCCATGCTGTCTCAAAGGATAAAATTTTCTTCTTTTTTTTACAGCCAAGTAGTTTTCTATTGTGTAAATGTTCCATACTTGCTTTACCCACTCATCTACTGATGGACACATGGGCCACTTCCATATCTTGGCAACTGTCAATAATGCTGCAATGAACATAAGGGTGTGCATGTTTTTTTTTTTTTTTTCAAATTAGTGTTTTGGATTTCTTTGGATATATTCCCAGAAGTGGGACCACTGGGTCAAAAGGCAGTTCCATTTTTAATTTTCTGAGCCATTTCCACACTTCTTTCCAAAGTTGCTGCGCCAATCTAAATTCTCACCAACAGTGCAAAACAGTTCCTCCTTCTGCATATCCTCTCCAGCTCTTGTTTTTTACTGATTTATTTATGATAGCTATTCTGACCATTGTGAGGTGGTATCTCATTGTGGTCTTAATTTTCATTCCTCTGATCATTAGTGCTATTGAGCATCTTTTCATATTTCTATTGGTCATCTATGTGTCCTCTTTGGAGAAGGGTCTATTCAGGTTCTTTGGATTGTTGCATAAGACATGATACTGTACATAGAGAACCCCAAATATTCCACCAAGATACTACTAGAACTGACCGATGAATTCAGCAAAGAGGCAGAATACAAAATTAATATCCAGAAATCAGTTGCATTTTTAGACACCAGTAATGAATTATCAGAAAGGGAAATTTGACAAAAAAATCCTATTCACAATTCATCCAAAAAGAGTAAAATACATAGGAATAAATATAACCCAAGATGTAAGAGACCTGTACTCAGAAAGTAATAACATGCTGAAGAAAGAAGTTGAAGAAGGTGTAAATAAGTGGAAGCACACACCATGTACATGGATAGGAAGAATTAACATCATTAAAATGCCCATGCTACCCAAAGCATCTTATGGCTTTGACACAATTCTTATCAAGATTCCAATGATATATTTTACAGAACTAGAACAAATATTTTAAAAATTTCCATGGAATCACAAAAGGACCAACATAGCAACAGCAATTTTGAGAAAGAAGAACAAAGTTGGAGGAATTGTGCTACCTTGTATCAAACTATACTATAAGGCCAAAGTAATCCAATAGCATGGTACTGGCATAAAAAAACACACACACACACAGATGAATGGAACAGAATAGAGATACCACAAGTAAACTTACACCTTTATAATCAATTAATATTTGACAGAGGAAAAAAACACATACAGTGGGTTACATGTAGTTTATTAAAAAAATTGTGTTGGGAAAATTGGACAGATACATGCAGAAAAATGAAACTAAACCATCTTCTTACACTGCATACAAAAATCAATTCAAAATGTATTAAATACTTAAATGTTAGGTCTAAAACCAAAAAATCCTGGAAGGAAACATAGACAGTAAAATTACAGACATTACTCATAGCAATATTTTATCTAATTTATTTCCTTAGGCAAGGGAAACAAAAGAAAAAAATAACAAATGAGACTACATCAAACTAAAAAGATTTTGCACATCAAAGGAAGCCAACAACAAAATAAAAAGACAAACCATGGAATAGAAGAACACATTCACTGATACATCTGATAAGGGATCAATATCCAAAATTTATAAAAAGTTATGACTCAACGCCAATAAAACATTAGGAAGCCAAATAAATCAGTTGGGAAAAGTAAAAAACCATATGATTTCACTCATATGTGAGATATACAACAGAAAGAAACAAATGAACAAATAAGAAAAACATACAAACAAAAACTCATAGACAAAAAAAATATGATTTTTAACAGCAGGAAGGGGGTTGGAGTTTACTAAAAGGTTAAGGGGATCAAATATATGGTGATGAATATTGGACTTTGGGTTGTGGGCACACAGTGAAATATACAGATAATATACAGATAATATATACAGAATTGTACACTTGAAACCTATATAGTCTCATTAATCAATGTCACTCTAATAAATTTATTTTTTAAAATATATTTTATTGATTATACTATTACAGTGGTCCTATCTTCCCCCCTTTACTCCCTTCTGCCCCACACCACCCCCCATACCCGAACCTTTAGTTTTTGTCCATGAGTCATACACATAAGTTCTTTGGCTTCTATATTTCCTTTACTATTCTTAATCCGCCCCCCCCAGCCGTCTATTTTCTGCCTACCATTTATGCTACTTATTCTCTGTACTTTTTCCTCGTCTCTCCCCTTCCCACTCCCCTGTTGATATCCCTCCATGTCTTATATAAATCTCTTTAACATTCCATATAATAAAGGCTGGGTGATGATGAACTCCTTGAACTTGACAATATCTGAGAAGCACTTTATCTGCCTTTCCATTCTAAATGAAAGTTTTGCTGAATAGAGTAATCTTGGATGTAGGTCCCTGTCTTTTATCACTTGGTATACTTCTTTCCAGCCCTTTCTTGCCAGTAAGGTCTCTCTCTTTTTTTTTTTTTTAAAGATTTTATTTATTTATTTTCAGAGAGAGGAGAAGGGAGGGAGAAAGAACAATGTATGGTTGCCTCTCACATGGCCCTCACGGGGACCCAGCCCGCAACCCAGGCATGTGCCCCAACAAGGAATCGAACTGGGACCCTCTGGTTC
Organism: Micronycteris hirsuta; assembly: GCA_004026765.1. Taxonomy (NCBI): domain Eukaryota; kingdom Metazoa; phylum Chordata; class Mammalia; order Chiroptera; family Phyllostomidae; genus Micronycteris; species Micronycteris hirsuta. Next base: position 9,784 of record PVJI01003095.1, read on the forward strand.
CCAGTCCATGCTCAATCCACTGAGCTACACCAGCCAGGCTTGCCGGTAAGGTCTCTTTTGAGAAATCAACTGGTAGTCTTATGGGAATTCCTTTGTAGGTAACTGACCTCTTTTCTCTTGCTGCTTCTAAGATTCTCTCCTTATCTTTAATCTTGGGTAATGTAATTATGATGTGTCTTCGTGTGTTCCTCTCTGGGTCCAACTTCTTTGGGACTCTCTGAGCTTCCTGGACTTCCTGGAAGTCTATTTCCTTCACCAGCTTGGGGAAGTTCTCCTTCATTATTTGTTCAAATAAGTTTTAAATCCTTTGGTCTTCCTCTTCTCCTTCTGACACCCTTATGACTTGGATGTTGGGACATTTAAAGATGTCCTGGAGGTTCCTAAGCCTCCCCTCATTTTTTTGAATTCTTGTTTCTTCATACTTTTCTGGTTGAATTTTTTTTCTTTCTTCTGGTCCATACTGTTGATTTGAGTCCCAGTTTTCTTCCCATCACCATTGGTTCCCTGTACATTTCCCCTTATTTCTCTTAGCATATTTTTCATTTTTTCATCTAATTTGTGATCAAATTCAACCAATCCTGTGAGCATCCTGATTACTAGTGTTTTGAACTGTGCATCTGATAGGTTAGCTATCTCTTGATCACTTAGTTGTATTTTTTCTGGCTTTTTGATCTGCTCTTTCATTTGGGCCTTTTTTTTTTCTCAACATGCCTGTTACTTTAAGGGGTGGAGCCTAATACATTTAATTTTTAAAAATGTTTAAAAGATTAAAAACACCCTAATAAGATAATAAATATAGTTGAAGATATGGGGGAAAGTGGAACTCCTCTACGTTGTTCCACTTTCAACAAGTTGTCCCTACGTTGTGGGAATGTAAACTGGGGCAACCACTATGAAAAATGTATTAACGTTTCTCGAAAATATTAAAATAGATCTATCAAATGCTACAGCAATCCAGCTTCTGGATACTGTATATATACAAAAGAATAGCAGGCGGGATCTCAAAGAGATATCTGCATTCTATTGTTCACTACAGGCTTATTCACAATAACTAATATATATATATATATATATATATATATATATATATATATATATATGTATGTATTATTCAGCTTTAACAAATACAAATTAACCCTGCAAATGCAACAACACAGATGATCCCAGAGGACATTATGGTAACTTCAATAAGCCATTCACAAAAGGACAAATACTACCTGATTCCACTTATATATGGTATCTACTATGGTCACATTCATGAAAGCAGAGAACAGAATGGTGGTTGCTAGTTAATGAAGAAAGGGGAAATAGGGAACATTTTTTCTATTAGTATAAACTTTTTTATTATACGAGATACATAAGTTCTACAAATCTGCTATACAACACAAAACCTATACTTAACTATATGGTATTGTGTCTTTAAAATATATTAGGGGCCCATTTGTGTATTTTTTATTACATAGAAAAGAAACCATCAATAAAATGAATAAGAACCCCACTGAATAAGAGTACATATTTACTAATGATACATCTGATAAAAATTTAATTTTTAAAAATATATAAAGAACTTATACAACTCAACAACAAGAAGACAAACAACCCAAGTGAAAAAAAATGGGCAAAGGACCTGAATAGATACTTCTCCACAAAGGACATACAGAAGGCCCATAGAAATGTGAAAAGTTGCTCAATGTCACTAATCATTAGAGAAATTCAAATTAAAACCATAATGAGATATCATCTGACACCTGTCAGAATAGCCATCATCAACAAATCAACAAACAAGTTTTGGTGAGGATATGAAAAAAGGGAACTGTTATGTACTGTTGGTGGGAATGCGGATTGGTGCATCCACTCTGAAAAAAACAGTATGAAATTTCCTCACAAAATTAAAAATGGAACTACCTTTTGACCCCACAATCCTACTTCTGAATATATCCGAAGAAACTCAAAACACTAACTTGAAAAAAATATATGCACTCTTCTATTCATTGCAGCATTATTTATAAAGCCAAGAGCTGGAAACAGCCAAAGTGCCTATCACTAAATTAATGGATAGAAATAGCTGTGGTACATTTGTACAATGGAATACTATGCAGCCATAAAAAGGAAACCTGAGGGAAGATGGTGGCAAGATAGGTGGGAGTAGAGTCCGTTTCCCTCTGCTCACAGATGAAACACCTAGCCAGCCAATCTTCTGAGGAACAGAGTAAACAGCCAACAGTATCACAGCATATATGAAGATTGGAGACCAAAAATTGTAGAGGACATTGAAAAATCAGCTGGTAAGGAGAGTGCTACAGGACAAAAAGATACCTTGGACCAGTGTGGGGACCAGGGTAGCTGCAGCCCCAGGCCTGGCACCTGCAGGGTCTGATGCAGGATTCTTGTGAGAGAGCCAGGTAAACAGCTCCCTCCCCTGCCAAACAGAGTTTGAGCAGCACCAGCAGGGACCTGGATGCTTGAAGTCGCAGAGGGGGAATATGGACTAAGTGGCAAACACACAGAGGCGGTGTGCATCCACAGAGACTGAAGACAGTGGCTGGGAAGAGTTGGGCAGTGACGGACCCTGACCCAAATAGTCCCTAGTCTGGTTGGAGAGTTGGGCTGTGTGAGAGACCAGGCACTTGTTTGGAGCAGCAGGCTTAAATAGGATGAATTTTTCAGGGAGAAAAAGAAAAAGGAGAGGCACTAGATGGCTGTTTAGGGAATTCTGCCTCAGCAGCCACCCTGCCTCCTGTCTCCTACCCCTACCTGGACAGAGGGGCTTCACTCCCACTGCAGCAGCAGAAGTGCCCATGCCTGCAGCCCCTGGGATGGAACTTGCCTGACCCTTCAGTCCAGGAGCTGCCAATCGCACCACAGCAGGGGCAGCCCAGCGTTCATGCCCAGAGTTCCTGGGACAGTAGGTACCCGATTCCACAGTGCAGCGGCTGCCCATCCTGCCCAGCAGCAGAGGCCAAGAACTCAAGCCCACAGCCCTGGGGATAGAATGCTCCTAGCCCTGCCACCCAGAGACATCTCGTGCCCAATCCCAGTACCCTGAGTGCAGCAGCAGAGGAGGCACACACCAGAATTCCCAGTGGCAACCACTGTGATTTGCCTGCCCTGCAGGGACAACTGGCTCTTTAAGAGGAAGGCTGTGATACCCACACAGAGGAGAGCTGCAGGGCTCAGGGAATCAGCAATCCCCAGAAAGACTTAACTCAGTGGGTGTCTGAAATACCCGGTAGAGACCCTGAGAATCCCTAGTATCTAGGACAGCAAAAGGCGAGAAGGTGGTGTGTGGGTTGCCCCTAATTGGTGCAAGCCAAGGAAAGCACAACTAGTGGACTGAAGGCATAGGCTGGGCACAGAAGGGCACTGGTGGCCTGCAGTAAACTGAGGAACTGGGCTGGAAGCTGGGTAACTGCGTAGAGTGCAGCTCAGGAAGTGACAAAAGCAAAATCAATCCCCCCTGCTGCAGCCAGGAAGACCAGCACAACTGCTTTGGCCAGTTTACAGCCAGCAGGAGGCTTTTTTTTTTTTTTTTTAATTCCTTCTTCCTTTCTTTCCTTCTTTCTTTTTTTATTCCTTCTTCCTTCTTTTCTTTTCTTTTTTTTTCCAATTCCCACAAGTGAGACAATAAAACCTGGAACTGTGAAAAAGCAGAGTTAGACCCAAAGAGGGGTCATCCCAACAACTGAGACAATGAGACAAATTTCACTTTGCTACTCCAGAGAACTTGCAAGTTATTGTATAATCGCATTATTATTTTCATTATTCTTATACCTTTTATTTTATTAGTATTTTTTATTTTTCTCCTTTCTGATTAGTCTTCTTCACTCAGTTTGTTAAATTACATTGTTTGACTGGTTTTCCTTGTTCTCTCTTTCATACTGTATTTTTAATTTTCCACCTTTCACTTCACTTGTGTTCCAATAGCACACCACTCTAGGTCGTGTACTTCCAATTCTTGTTATTCAAATCACATAGATTCTGTCATTTCATTGTTGATCCATTACTATTTTAAATAATTATTGTTCCATACAATTGTAAATACCACACAGCACCCCTCCCAGACCTTAGCTCACTTCACTATTTCCTGAACTTTATTACTATTGTTGTTAACTCTATTCTCTCACACACTACACCTATTTTCTATCCTTTACTCTCAGTTTACCTCATAATCTGACCTCCCCAAAATTCACTACTTTCTAGATCAAACTCACAATCCTTCCCTCCACAACAAGAACCTTATCTTTTTTCACCCATTCTAAAAAAGTGCCTACTTGGGTAAAATATCATGTTTAACACTATAAATATCCAAAGGATCTCCTATCTCTTCTCTATAAGTAAGTACTTTAAATACTGTAGAAGAAACTCACTCTGTCTTAAACCATTTTGGCTTCCCCCTCCAACTGATCACAAAAAAGAGTAGGTGGGAGCTGTGAACACCAGTATACACTCTAGAAGACTAAACCCATCAAAAAAGGAACCAACAACAGATAAGAATGGAAAAAAATAAAGGAAGGGGTAGAAGCCACACCAACCTCAACCCAGACCAGATTGGGAAACTCAACTAAATGGTGGAGGTTTACCGAGAAAAAAAGAGAAATGGACAAGAGTGAGAGAGAGCCTCAAACTTTGTATACACTGAAGAACCAGCTTCAACACAACCTGTTCACATCTGCACAATAAGAATACAAGACGTGGTGGATGGAGTGACCCTCAGCTAACAAGCTGGAGGGAAGGATCCTCCAAAGAAAGACCCAACAACAATCAAAACCCAAAGACATACAGAGAGCCAGCATAAATGACAGCCCAAGACAGCGAGCTCAGGAAATCAAGAGGACTGCACCACTGAATCTCACAGGTCTTCTACCATAGAAGTTCACATCATGAACCCAGGGAGTCAGAACAGATAAATCTAAGAAGCAGAGGCTAACAAGAAGAGTCTCACAAACAATGGGAAGACAAAGAAAAAATACCCAAATGAAATGAGAGGAAGAAGCCTCAGAAAGAATGCTAAATGAAATAGAGGCAAGTCAACTATCAGCTATTGAGTTCAAGGCAATGGTTACCAGGAAGGTCAATGACCTCACAGAGAATTACCAAAAACTACAGGGAAACTACAATGAACTCACTTCAAACTATATCAACATGAAAAAGGAAATAGAAACTATCCACAAGGGCCAAGAGGAAATGAAGAATACAATTTATGAACTGAAGAACACAGTAAAAGGAATAAAAGCAGGCTAGATGAAGCAGAGGATCAGATCAGTGATCTAGAGGACAAGGTAGAAAAAAACACTCAGAAAGAGCAAGAAAAGGAAAAGAGGCTAAGAAAGAATGAAGAAAGGTTAAGGGAAATGCAGGACAACACAAAATGTAATAATATCCACGTAATGGGGATACCAGAAGGAAAAGAAGAAGAACAAGGGATAGAAAACATGTTTGAAAAAGTCATAATGGAAAACTTCCTTAATTTGATGACAGAAAAAGTCACACAAATCCAGGAAACACAGAAAGTCCCAATCAAGAGTAACACAAAGAGCTCCACTTCAAGACACATCATAATTAAAATGGCAAAATTCCAAGATAGGGAATCTTAAAGGCAACAAGAGAAAAATAGGAATCAACATACAAGGAAGCCTTGATAAGACCATTAGCTGACTTCTCAATGGAAACACTCCACTCCAGAAGGGAATGGGAAGATATTTCCTAGTAATGAAAACAGAAGCCTGGAAATAAGACTACTTTGTCCAGCAAGCTCTCAACTAAAATGGAAAATCAAATAAGGAGCTTCCTGGACAAAAGAAGCCTCAAAGAATACACTTCCTCCAAACCAGCTCTGCAAAAGATGCTAAAGGGTCTGCTTTAAGAAGAGGAAGAATCACAATGAGAGACAGAAGAACACAGGTATAAAAAATGGCAATGAATAAATACCTATCAATAATAACCTTAAACATAAGTGGATTAAATGCTTGAATCAAAAGGCATAGACTAGCTGAATGGATAAGAAATCGTGACCCACACATATGCTGCCTGCAAGAGAACCACCTCAGAACAAAAGACCTACACAGACTGAAGGTGAAGGGGTGGAAACAAATATTCCAAGCAAATGGAGAGGGATACAAAGCCAGGGTAGCAATATTCTCATCAGAAAAAATAGGAAAAAGGGCCACAAAAAGAGACCCAGACAGTCACTTCATAACACTCAAAGGAAGAATCTATTAAGAAGACATAAACATTGTAAATATATATGCACCCAACACAGAAGCACCCAAATACATACAGAAAATGTTGGAGGACTTCAAGAAAGATATTGACAGGAACACAATTATACTAGGGGATTTTAACTCCCCACTGTCAAAAATGGACAGATCTTCCAAACAAAATATCAACAAAGATATTGTGGCATTGAACAACATCCTAGATCAAATGTACTTAACTGATATATATAGAGCCTTTCATCCCAAAGAAGCAAAATACATATTCTTTTCAAATGCACATGGAACATTTTTAAAGATAGACCACATGACAGGACAAAAAAAAACAAATCTCAACAAATTCAAGAAAATTGAAATCATATCAAGCATTTTATCCAAAAACAAGGGACTTCAGTCCCTAAGAAACTAACCTCAAGGAAATAACTCGAAAACACTCAAAATCATGGAGATTGAATAGCGTGCTATTAAACAATGAATGGTTCAAGATTAACATTAGGAAAGAAAGTAAAAGGCATCTGGAAACAAGTGAAAATGAACTCACAGCAATACAAACCTTATGGGACACAGATAAGGTAGTCCTGAAAGGGAAGTTCATACTGATATAGCCCTACCTAAAAAAGATAGAAACATTTCATATAAACAACCTAACTGTACACCTACAAGAACTGAAGCAACAATGACAAAGATAGCCAAGAGCAAGTAAAAGGAAGGAAATAAACAAGATCAGAGCAGAATTAAATGACATAGAGACTAAAATCACAATTCTAAGGATCAATGAATCCAGGAGCTGGTTCTTTGAAAAGACAAAATCAACAAGCCTTTAAGCAGACTCATCGAGAAAAAAAGAGAAAAGACCAAAAAAATCACAATCAGAAATGAAAGAGGAGAAATTACAACTGAGACCACAGAAATACAAAGGATTATAAGAAATTACTATGAATAACTATATGCCAAGAAATTTGAAAACCTAGGTGAAATGGACAAATTTCTAGAAAAAAAATAATGTCCTAAAACTGAACAAAGAAGAAGCAGAAAGCCTGAACAGACCAACCACAGCTGATGAAATTGAAGCAGTAATTAAAAAGTTTCTGACACACAAAAGCCCTGGACCAGAAGGTTTCACAGGAGAATTTTACACAGCATTCAAGGAAGAGCTAACCTCTATCCTTCACATATTATTCTAAAAAATCAAGAAAATGGAAGATTTTCAAACTTTTTTTATGAAGCCAGCATCATCCTAATCCCAAAACCAGATAAAGACACAACAAAGAAAGAAAACTTCAGGCTAATATCGCTGATGAATATAGATGCTAAAACCCTCCACAAAATATTGGCAAAGCACATCCAGCAATACATTAAAAAGATCATATACCATGATCAAGTGGGATTCATCCCAGGGATGCAAGGATGGTACAATACTCACAAACCAATAAAGATAATACTTCACATAAATAAAAACACAAAAATCACATGATCATATCAATAGATATGGAAAAAGTGTTTCATAAGGTACGGCACCCATTTATGATAAAAACACTCAGCAAAGTGGGAATAGAGGGAGCATTCCTGAATATAATAAACGCCATATATGAGAAACCTACAGCCAACATCATACTCAATGGGCAAAAACTAAAAGCTTTCCCACTAAGAGCAGGAACAGGACAAGGATGCCTGCTTTCACCACTCCTACCCAACACAGTATTGGAAGTCCTAGCCACAGCAATCAAACAAGAAAAAGAAATAAAAGGCATCCAAATTGGAAAGGAGGAAGCAAAACTATCATCGTTTGCAGATGATATGATAGTGTACAATGAAAATTCTATACACTCCATTAGAAAACTATTCGACCTAATAAATGAATTTGGCAAAACAGAGGGATACAGAGTCAATATTCAGAAGTCAAAGGCATTTTTTGTACAGCAACAATTAAATAGCAGAAACAGAATCAGGGTAGAAATTCCATTTGCTATAGCAACAAGAAAAATAAAGTACCTAGGAATAAACCTAACCAAGGAGATAAAATACCTGTACTCAGAAAACTATACAACACTGAAGAAAGATATTAAGGAAGATACAAACAAAGGAAGCATATATCATAATCATGGATTAGAAGAATTAACATCATGAAATGTCCATACTACCCAAAATAATTTATACATTCAACACAATCCCTATTAAAGTACCAATGACATATTTCATAGATATACAACAAAGATTTCAGAAATTTATATGGAACTTAAACCACTCAGAAATAGCTGCAGCAATTTGGAGAGAGAAGAACAAAGTAGGAGGGATCACAATACCCAATATCAAACTGTATTATAAGGCCACTGTAACCACAACAGCCTAAGAACATAAGAACTTATGGCATAAGAACAAACATACAGACCAATGGAACAGAAATGAGAGCCCAGAAACAAACCCAAGTCTCTATGGTCAATTAATATTTGACAAAGGGAGACGAAGCATAAAATGGAGTAAAAATAGCCTCTTCAACAAATGGTGCCTAGACTTCTGGGCAGCTACATGCAAAAAAAAAAAAAGAAAGAAAGAAAGAAAGAAAGAAACTTGATCACTAACTTATACCATACACAAAAATAAGTTCAAGGTGGATAAAAGACTTAAATATAACTCATGACACCATAAAAGTCCTAGAGGAAAACATCAGCAGGAAATTCCATGCAGCAACATCTTCACTGATATGTCCCCTGAAGCAAGAGACACAAGGGAAGGAATGAACAAATGGGACCTCATCAAATTAAAAAGCTTCTGCATGGCTAAAGAAAACAGCATTAAAGTGAAAGGAGAACCAACTATAGAGGAAAACATATTTGCCAATGATACCTTGGACAAGGGTTTGACCTTCAAAATATATAAACACACAACTCCAGTCTAGGAAGACAAGAAATCCAGTTAAAAAATGGGCAAGAGACTTGAACAGACACTTCTTCCAGGAGGACATACGGAGGGCCCCGAGACATATGAAAAGATGCTCAGCATCACTAGCCATGAGAGATGCAAATTAATGCCACAATAAGATACCACTTCACACCAGTCAGAATGGCCATCATAAATAAATCAACAAAGAAATGTTGGAGAAGTTCAGAGAAAAAGGAACCCTAATGCACTGTTGGTGGGAATGCAGACTGGTGAAGCCATTGTGGAAAAGAGTATGAAATTTCCTCAGAAAACTCAAAGTGAAATTGCCTTTTGACCCAGCAATTCCAATGCTGGGACTTTATCTTAAGAGCCCCGAAACACCAATCCAAAAGAAATTATGCACCCCGATGTTCATAATAGCATAATTTACAATAGCCAAGTGCTGGAAGCAACCTAAGTGCCCCTCAGTAAATGCACAGATCAAAAAACTATGGTCCATTTACAGAATGGAATACTATGCAGCAGAGAGAAGAAGGAGCTCCTTCCCTTTGTAACAGCATGGATGGAACTGAAGAGCATTATGCTAAGTGAAATAAGTCAGGAGGTGAGGAACAAATACCATATGATCTCACATTTAACTGGCACATAAGCAACAAAAGAAAAAGGCAAAAAAAAAAAAAAAACCTGTAACTAGAGACATTGAAAATTAGAAGAATCTAACAATAGCCAGAGGGGAGAAGGGAGGAGACATTATGGGAAGGGGTTTCAGGAACTATGACAAAGGACACATGGACAAAACTAATGTGGATGGTGGAAGCAAGGGAGGGAGGTGAGTTTGACTGGGGTTGGGGGAATGATGGGGGAGGGAATGCAGGCAACTTTAATTGAACAACAATGAAATAATTTTAAAAATAAAAAATATTAGAATCCCCCTGAAAATAAATAAATAAATAAATAGCGAGTGCTATCATCATCACAAAAAATAGGAACCTTATCATTTGTGACATCATGGATGTACCATGAGTGCATTATGTTAAGTGAAACAAATCAGTCAGAGAAAGACAAATACCATATGATCTTACTTATATGTGGAACCTAATGAACAAAATAAACTGATGAACAAAATAGAAGCAGAAGCATGTTTACATGGAACAGACTGATAACTGTCAGAGAGAAGGAGGGCTGAGGGGCTGAATGAAAGAACATGAAGGGATTAACAAAAGAAAACACTAACACATAGGCACAGACAACAGTGTGGTGATAGCCAGAGGAAAGGGAGGTGGATAAGGGTAGGTGGACATGGGCAAAGGGAGCCAAATGAGGATGGAAAGACACTCTGCTTGAGGTATGTGTGCATGATGCAGTATGCAGGTGATGTTTGTAGAGTTGTACATTTGAAACTGGTGTGGTTTTGTGAACCAATGTCACCTCCAATAAATTCAATAAAAATTAGTCTCTTCTGATAAAAAATAAAATAAAATATATTAAGAGCATAGAATACATATTAAATATTCTTTCTATATTATAGAAAAACACAAGAAGATTTTTGGAGGTGATGGTACCTTGGTTACTGTAACAATACCACAGGTGTATGCATTTGTTCAAACTCAACATGCTATATAAGTTAAATGTGTGCAGCTTTTCATATATCAATTATAGCTTAATAAAGCTATCAAAATGCATGTATAGAAAGACCCAAATAAAGAACATATTCTTGAACTAGAATTATATATGAAGAATTGACCAAAATACAGTATAAAGACACAAATAATTAGATAAATATAGAGAGAAAATGAAGCCTAAATAGGCTTTGGATTTGGGGACAGCATGTGACACACCTGGAAATTTACCCAAAGCCTCTAAATCAACAAGTGAGCTTCCAAATTTGAGAGGAGTCTCTATAATAAAAAGCATCAAAAAGTTTAGGCAACAATAAAACAAGCCCTACCCTGGAGGCCCTCCAATGTCTTATAAAATTATATGTGTTTTGAAACAATCTCATAGCTTATTGGAGACTTTGGCAATTAAATTTCAGTTACCCTTGGTATCTGGGTTGAGTAGCAACCATTGCTTTATCATTGATCCGTAATGAGAGAGACTGTCTTATTAAATGAAAAGATAAGATACTCTCTGACCTGACCAACTCTTTCTACAGTAAGTGCTCTTTGCATTGAACACCCATTAGATAAGATAAGTACCCTACATTTTACATTGTGAAATCCCAGGTGCACAGCCAATATTTTATCTAATTTTATGAATAGCCCAACTATTGCATTACTGAAGCTTCCAGCTCAATGTGAGTCTTGCCATGATTTACTATTGAAAGAGGATCTCTACCACCTGGAAAAAACTCAAGAAATGCCATAGCTATGGCCATATATCATAATAATGAAATTGCTCATACTTTACAACAATTGATGCTTCCCACAGTAGGCTAACTTCAGGTAGTTGTTCTAGCTATATTGACCTAATGAATATTATCCCAATATTGATAAAACTATACTTTTGCAGAAAATCATGGGCCACCACGAATGAATGACCTAGCTCTTTAAAATTATACCAATAAAAACAATTTTTTAGAAAGATACAAGTTCATCACAAGCCCAGGATATCTTACATAAATATATGTTCATATGAGATGACCACCACTCAATGAAAACTGTGATACTGAAATAGTCAATCAAGTACAGGCAGGTATCTCTACTATAGCTTACTTGATCTATGCTTAAATCCACTGTGATAACGAAACCACCACTGAATAGATGTTCAATTAAAAACTTGTGACATGCATGGAACCCACTGTTGCTTGAAAAATATATATATAAACATATATTTTATATATATTCAATATACAGAGTCCAGCAGATGTAATGCATACATGAGTGTGGTTGTCAGAGTTCATGAATGTCTCACACAAGATGGACAGCGATTTGAATATTTCACCTAAAATGTCACATGATGTGCTTCAATGTGATATTGTTATGTTATAGAATTATAGTCTTATGATTTAGTAATAAAATATTTTGTAGTAAAAAAGAGGTGTTATTTGTGCAGACCTTGTATATGTATATCTATTTATATGCAGATAGGTATAGTTATAGATAGATGATATAGATATAGATATATAGGTATATAAACTTGCCAACTGTGGCAGCCTTTCCAATGATACTCTCTAATAGAACTCATTGGTTCAGCTGTCTTCAGCTATTTATGAGTTGTGCATAGAAGTACTTTTTTACAGGCTGAGCTCCAAGTAACTCAAAAGCTGGGGGAGAGGGAGTTGAAAGCATCCCGGGAGAGTTTGAAGAAGCACAGTACAGTTGTTCTTTTTTGAACAGCTCTGTCTGAAAGAGAAAATGAATGTTTTCTCTTATTAGTGCAATTTTTAATGCCTGATTTTTTTCTCCCAGAGGATACCTGAATACAAAAGAGCTTGAACACTGGCTTTGCTTAAAGAGGTTACCTTCTTCTGTCCTTGGAGGTTGCTTCGAATGGCAAATATGATCTTGTATTCTGGTGGAACTCAGCATGCTGAAAAAAGTCTTGCTCATTTACACTCATTTCTGAAAACAATGGCCATTATATTCTAAAGTTGAAGATTTTCATATCTATATGTCTTGGTCCATAAAGATTTTTTTGTACATTTAGGTACCTACACTTACACATATGCATCTAGAAACAAGTACAAGAATACTTATAGGAAAATTCTTCAAAGTAACAAAAGACTAGAAACAATCCAAATATATACCAATAAGATACTAGAAAAATAAATTGAAATATATTTACAGAGAAAAAAAAAGAATACTCTGCAGCTACAGTTTACATGCAACCATGTGAATGACTGTTAGGAATATAATATTGAAAAACAAAATAAAATGCCACAAGTTCCAGAGTACTACATGTCATTTTCATAAATCTTAAAAACAAGTAAAGTTAGACAATGTATTATTTTTCATCTGTAACATATGATAAAAAACAGATTTTTAAAAAGAAAGTAATGGCAAATACATAATTCAGGAAAGATGTTAGTTACTTCTGGAATGGGGTAAAAAGGGGCATAGAGAAGAGTAGATAGACTCATACCAAGAAACTAAAATTTTAATTTTTGGATTGGGTGGTGAGTTCAAAGGTATCTGACATACTTGTATTGATATATATAGTATTTGTATATGTCAAATATTATATTTTAAAAGATAGTAAAGAAAATAGGTCAGCTGGAAAGAAGTATTTGAAGTCATGAAAGGCAAGGACATATTCCAAGATTACTCTATCCAGCAAAGCTTTCATTTAGAATGGAAGTTCATCATCACCACGCCCTTATTATATGAAACGTTAAAGGGACTTATCTAAGAAAAAGAAGATAAACATATGAACAATAAAAATGACAACAAACTCACAACTATTAACAAATGAACCTAAAAGAAAAGAAGAACAATGAAAACAAAAACTAAGCAAACAACCAGAACAGGAACAGAATCAGAGAAATGGACATCACACAGAAAGAGTTCAATGGGGATGGGGAAGGGAGGAATAGCGGGGAAAAGGTACAGGGAAGAAAAAGAATAATTAGCAGGCATAAAATAGATGGGGAAAGATAAAAAATGGTATAGGAAACAGAGGACTCAAATAACTTATATGTACAACCCATGGAAATGAACTAAGGAGAGGGGAATCTTGGAAGGTTGGGGAGCAGGGTGGAGAGGGGATAAAGAGTGGGGGGGAAATTGGGAAAACTGTAATAGAATAATCAATAAAAAATTCTTAAAATAACAAAAAAAAGAAAATAGGTTAAACTTTATTTAAATGGTTCTTTGATAAAGTGTGAGGGGAACCTTTCTGTACTACTTAGAGAGGAGCCCGTGCCACATTGTTTTTGGTTCCTACATAACTTAAAGGGAAACTTTCCCAATGTCCAGAGTGCTTGGTGACCTGCAAATGAAGAAGGAGGATATCCTAAAATTCCTTGCAGCAGGAACCAACTAAGGGGACACCAACCTTGACTTCTAAATGCAATAGCACATCTACAAAAGAAAGACTGATGGCATCTACATATTGCATTTGAAGAGAACCTGGAAGAAGCTTCTGCTGGCAGCTTGTGTGATCATTGCCACTGAAAACCCCGTTGATGTTGTTGTCAGATCTTCGAGGAATTCCAGCAAGCTGTGCTGAAGTTTGCTGGTGCCACTGCAGCCACTCCTACTGGCCCCTTCACTCCAGGAATCCTCACTAACCACATCCAAGCAGCCTTTCTGAAGCTGAGTCTTCTGGCAGTTTCTGATCCTAGGGCTGACCAACCACCAGCCTCTCACAGAGGAACCGTAGGTTAATTGCTTACCATTGCTCTTAGTAACACAGACTCTCCTCTAGGTTATGCGGACCTTACCATTCCTTGAAACAACAAGGGAGCTCACTCATTGGATCTGATGTGATGAATGCTGACCCAAGAAGTTCTGCATATGTGTGGCACCATTACCCATGACCACCCATGGGAGGTCATGCCTGATCTCTACTTCTACAGATATTCTGAAGAGACTAAAAAGGAACAGCTGAAAAGGCTGTGACCAAGGAGGGATTTCAGGGAGAACAGACTGCTCCAGGTCCCAAGTTCACTGCTGCACAGCCTGAGTCACAGACTGGTCTTGCAGGTCCCCTCCTGAGCCTATTCAGGAGTTCCCTACTTAAGACTGGAGTGCTCAGCCTGCCACTGAACACCGGTCTGCAGCCTTCGCTGCTCAGGCCACTAAATGGGTGGGGACAACGGAGTGGTCTTAAGCTGTTCTTCAACAAACTCTTAAACAGAATGAATTGATGGAAAAATAAAGTTTTCAAAAGTTGTGTACATTTAAAAATATGAAGAATTCTGAGTTAAATAAGAAATAAGCATCATTAAGGCTGGATTTGTCAGGCTTTTCAATATAATATCATTCACTGTGACTGTCCAAATGGAGTATATTTCTTAATCAAACACTTTAGGGAAGAAAAAAACATAATTAGAAATGACCCTATCCCTCCAATTTTTTCTACTATCAACCTGCTATTTTATTTAAAATATATATAATTATCCCTTTTATGTGTTGATTATCTTTTGGTCCACTGACAAAATATAACTATCTTTGGGTGATATGTTATGCTAATCAACCATCTTTTAGTACATGAGTATATCTGGTAATAACATGTTACTTTTGAAAGCAGAAAGTATCTCTGAGGAAAGTGGCAACAGGACAGGTAAGTTTAATTTTGATAAGTGATAGAGAGTGAGTGTGGAATGTAGGTCCAGGGAAGGTAGAAGTGGGTAGAATTGGAACTTGTGAACTTTGGTGATTACAAGTATATTGGAGTTTAGTGTGAGGTTAGGGATTCTCTTGCAAGAAGAGTAACAATAAGATAGGAAGAAATAAAAGAGTGTATTTATATGGCTTATTCAGTAGTTGCCATCATCAACTTTACACGCTTAGTCTTTGCTTTTTGATTTATTCCAAGTTTGAATCAACCATGCTTGAACTAAATTTGTTGTGGTAGACACATCAGTGCCTAATTCCTATTGACTCAGCCAGTTCTGGGGTTCACCTCCAGCTTTGATGGATGAGGGGGTACAAAAACACCAGAATTATCTTCTGGAGGGTGGGCCCCTTGTAGTATAGGCTTCCCCTGCTAGAGGAGTGTTCTAGGAACCCATCTGTATCAGTGTACCAGCAGGTGTTTTTGTGAGAGGCTGCAGTCATCTTCAGTGAATTTTTCTGAGAACTCTTTCAATGTCTTTCCCCGTTTCATGATGGGTGACTTATAAGCACACCTGCCCACACTGCATCGAGTTTTTAGCAGTGTCTGACCAAAAGCGACATGACCCCCATGCCCTACCCTCCCTATTCACCCTATCTCACCCTGAGTGACTTTTTATTTGTTTGCTTGTTTTTCCAGATAAAAAAAAAGTGTTCAAAGGGAAATGTTTTCCCATTGTGGAAGAACTGAAACAAACAAAAAAAAAAAAACAGCAGAAGCACTAAAAAGGCATTGAAATAGATGACTTCAAAAACTGTTTTGAGCAGTGAAAAAGATGTTTCAATAGGTGTATTGCATTAAATGGAGAGTACTTTGAAGGTGATTGAAGTTTAAACATGTAAGAGTAAGTACACAATTTTTTATAAATAAATTCCTGGGTTTCTTGAGGGTCCACCCTCATGCAGTTATTTCATATAGCAATGGCTCCTACCTTAAGCACCAGTGTCTCTCTCTACTTGAGGTCACAGTCAGCTAGAGTGCATGGAGGACTCAAAGTGCTTTGTTTTTAAAATGCCAGAGAGCCACCCTCAAACACCGAGGGAAAAGAGATGGCAAGTACCCTAGCTATGTCCTACCTTAGAGGTGTATTTACATTGTCTTTTATGGATTCCCAGGGGACTGAACTCCAGCCGCTCACAGATGTAACTTAGCCGAGAGTGCGTCCTCTGTATGGCCTTCTTCCGTTGACATCCTCATTCTCACCCTGTGCTTCCAGGGATCGCCTAGCAGTTAAACCACTTGCACATAACCCTTTATCTCAGGTGCAGGTTTTAGAGGATGGAAAATTGGCATGTATGTACTTTGACTTTATGAAACATCTAATTTCTTGTAGCATTTCTTGTGGATACAGAAAATGCCAGAGTAAAGTTAGGTGCTGCAGCATTTTAAGTATGGTATATAATTGTAGTACCCAAAGTTCTTTCATCAATACTGTGTTTCTCACTCCTTCTACCCACAGGGCAAAGGTTTAATGTATTGTACAAGGTAAAGTTGTTTCTGCTGCAGGGAGGTTACTTATCATTAAGCCTCAACTGTCAAACTCAATAAAGAAAAATCTAGAAGCCAGTCTCTGAGTGACTGGTTTGAACCTGTGGTACACAGTGGGGAGGATACAAGTATGAAAATGAGAAGGAGGAGGAGGATCATGCCTTCCAATCAAGAGCTGATGCTTTCCAGCATTGTCGCTATACACACATGTCAGTAGAGGAGGAATTTTTAAAAATCATTAGTGATCTTTGAAGAGTTCAACAGGTAATTCTATCCTATATTTTGTGAATTTGGAACACTGGTGCCTCACATTAGAACCAGACTGATAGAATACCAATTACACACTGCTAAGTTAGTTTGATACATAACTAAATATATTTCTAGGATACCAGGAAATTTAACAGTAAGGCATCAGTATAGTCTTTTGAATATTTTCTTTGAGTAAGTTCAAAATGCTACAATGATACTTGTGACATTAATAAAATATGCAACTGTATTATGCCATATGAAAACTATTTTACCATCATTTTTATTATTGGTAAATTAATGCCCCAACATTGTTCAAATATACATTAAAGTTTTTAAATGATCTAGGAGCACTTGATTTGCCATTTTTGAGGTAACTGCTCTTGTCAATTCCACAAGACTAAACAGAAAGTATCAGAATTCTCCTAACTCCCTTGAACCTGGTGAACAGTCTATGTCACATACACCGAGTGTTCACAGAAATGATGGGGAACCAGAAGAAAATGACTTCCTCTGATCTCTCAGCAATGTCAGGGCACTCATGCTGGCAATGATCTACAACAGCAGGAAAAGACATTCCCTCTGAAAAAGTGTGACATCTACATTCAATAAGATCTGAGGAAGATCTGAATAGAAATCAACTGTGAAGCACTGGGTATCCTTCTGAAACTTCCCTAAGGACAAAGCAGTCCTAATAAATGTGTGGGTTTTTTTTTTTTGATAACTTAGCCAAGAATCTAATAAACATCCCAGAACACACAGTGCCTCATTATATGCGCTTTCAGAAAGAGAAACTGGTATCTCTGTATAGTTCAGTATAACACTAAATCTAGAAAGAAAAAGATGTGACCTGGGTAATTTTATAATTGACTAGTTACTCCAATGTGAGATGGTTCTAAAGTCTTAAGTGAAAAAAAAATAATAAAGTGGTCTGGTTAGACACTGTTCATATACAATATTGCTAAAGAATAGCTTCAATGTTAATTTAAACACTGAGACCAACCATGGGCACGATTTTCCATTTGTGATCATTTTCTTTATGTCCTTGAGGTACTGGAGCCGGCTCATGTTGGTTAGGGAGAGCTCACTGTGCTCATCTCTTCCAGACTCTGCATTCGCTGACTTCAGATCGGATGTTTTAAATTGGCCATATTTATACCAGAGAAATAAGAAACGAGCAAATGTTATAAACTGGAGCTCCCTCCTGCCTTGGCCTGTTGTTTAACATTTATATGTATGTGCCCACTTATTCTGAAATAAGAAATGAAAACAAGCAGAGATTTCTAACTTCTTGCCTTTGGCCAGGCAATTCATCTCTCTCAGGGACTTTGGTCATGATGAGCCTGGGCCCTGGGGCAACATTAGAATATTCATGAGTCAATGTGTTTTATCTGGTAAATGTCTAATTTTTAAACTCTGGGCAAGTAACCCAATAGCTGTGAGACTTAGACTTCTCATATGCAAAAACGGTTATAATACTTCCCCTATCTATTTCATAGTCTTGTGGTGAAATTTCAAACAAATAATGAATAATGCATGTAAAAACTAATTAGAATGTACTTATAATTATATACTATATAGTACATATATAGTTAGTATACCTATCTATAATATTATGATAATAATAGATAATAATTGACATTATTTAGTGTTTATTGTGTGTCTTACACTGGTTTAAGTGCTCTACATGTTCTAGTCATTTTATCCTCATTGTCTATATGAGATAGGTACTATTATTATTCCCATTTTACATTGGTGAAATCTAAGGTACAGTGAGGTCAAATAGCTTGCCCAAGATCACACAATTGGTAAGTGACAGAGCTAAGCTTACAAACTTGGGCAGTATCTAGCTTCTGATCCTGAGGTCTAAGAGATTAAATGCCTAAATTACCATTGAGATATGAGATAGTATATATAAAAGTAATGTACAAATATATATATTTTAAACTGCAAATAATTTCGATAGAAAAAATATGTACTCTAGGTGTGTGGACCTTCATTTTTGCCCTGGCACCTAGTTATGTAAGCCTCGTATCATCATAGTGAAAAAAGCTAAACACAACGGACAATTTCTGTTTGCTTACTGTTTCACATCATATCAAGGAAAAATATTGATATTACCATAATGCTAGAAAACATCTAAGATTTAAGTTTTCATGGAGCTTTAAAAACAACAAAACCTGTATTATTTTCTACTATTATAACACAGTATGATCACATTATCAAATATGAGAGGGGGCCAAGAAAAAATCTTCTTCCTAAAATCAGTCTTACAATGTTGATGGTGATTTTTTTCCCAGTATTTCTTTCTTGTGCAAGTTAGAGTTTAAAAATATAGTTTTGATCATAGTGTATGTGGAATTTTATATTTGTAACTTAAAATCACAACATAAATATTTTCCATTTGCTAAATGTATATATAAAAATAATTTAAAGGTTGAATTATAGTATTTGGAATAACTATAATATATGTAAAATATGTATTACTCTTCTCTACTTTAGGGCATTTAAATGTGTTTTTTAAGTTTTTTTTTAATTATAAATGCTGGTATATTTACCTTTTGTATTTATAGCTATTGCAATATTTTGAATGATATTTTAATTTTTAGAGTTTTAGAAATATATTAGTTTAAATAAGATGAAAAATGTTTATTGACTTGGGCATTTATTGCCCCCCCAAATTTCTCTCTGTCTCTTTTTCTCTCTCTTAATATATGTAGAACATTTATTTTCAAATTCATTAGTAGAGTGGCTGATATTATATGCCAGAGGTAGGTAGTGGGATTTGTATGTCATATTAAGATGCTTTCTACGTGAAGAAGTCTTTGAGTTTTGGTTAAATGTTAGCATCGGCCTTTTAGGATGATTGTTCTGAATGAAGACAGAAAGTAGTCAAAGGAAGTCTAGAATGGTGGCTGGGGAAACACAAAAGAGTTTTCCAATAGTTTATGGAAAATATAAACAAAGTTCTGATTTAGGTCACTAATAATAAAGAATAGAAGAAAAAACAAGTTTGTAAAAATAACTGGAAAGTGAAATAAATAAGACTGATGATTAATTAAAGAAGTAGCAGAAAAAATTCTTAACATAGTTTTAAGTGGTGAAAATGTCTTTTTATGGTGTTTAGACAAGAGAGAGTTTCATAATATAGTTTGGAATATGTTGAAATTGAAAGGTCCATTTTATATTCAAGTAGATATGTTCTATAAGCAGTTTAATACATGAACAAATATGAATATATACATTTAAAACTTAAGATATTTTCATAAAGGTTTTATTAAACCAGGAGAGTGGATGAGATGTCCTTGAAGTTAATGTTTAAAGAGAAGAGGGTAAGAAACAGCAATAGCAGAAGCACAGAAAAGTGTAAAAGCAAGCAAACAAACAAAAACAACCAACTAACCGCCCGGCTGGTGTAGTTCAGTGGATTGAGCAAGGGCTAGGAACCAGAGGGTCCTGGTTCGGTTCCCAGTCGGGGCGAGTGCCTGGGTTGCCCAGTGAGGACCATGTGAGAGGCAACCATACGTTGCTCTTTCTCTCTCCTTTCTCCTCTCTCTGAAAATAAATAAATAAAATCTTTAAAAAAAAAGAGTTTAAAAAAAATAACCAACTAATCAAACTAAAGCAATGGTGAAAGAGATGTAAGTAGAACTGCCAGAAAACACTGTCATGAGACTGAGGAAATAGTAAGTTGTTAGAACTGTCACCGCAGTCAGGAAACTTGATGCCTGAAAGGCGTCCTTTACATTTTAGAAAACAGAGGCTACCAGTGCAGGTGGAAAGTTTCTTCGTGGGTTGAGGGATAGGTGGGTGGGAGGAGGACAACCTGCAGATGTTCTTGTATCACAAGTGAATCAATTTTCATTCCTAATCTTTATTTATAATATCTTCTATAAGATAAATCGTGTCTCATTTTTTCAACTCCTTTTTGGGTTTATTGGTGTTTTCTCTTCTTTATTTATTTAAATCAGCAGTTCTCAACTAATAATCTTGGAACATTTGTGTGTCCCCTTTACAAAGCCAAACTATTTTTATAATAGTACTAAGACATGATTTGCATTATTCAGCTTCCATTTGCTTATGAGTGAATGATGCAGTTTTCCACAGGGTGCATGACAAGTGATGGTGTTGTTATTCTGACAGTTAATGAAATGTGTATTTGTGTATAATTGTATTTTTTAACTTGCCCAGTCATTTTTTTAATCCTTACCCAAGGATATTTTAATTGGTTTTAGAGATAGGTAGGGAGAAAGAGAAACATCAATGTGTGAGAGATACATCAATGGGTTGTCCCATGTATGCATGCCCAACTGGGGATCGAACCACAACCTTTTGATGTACCTATGATTCTCCAACCAACTGAGACACTTGACCAGGGTTAAATTGCTCAGTTTTGATTTTGAATATGGTAACTGTTAAAACATAAATAACCTACATAAACAAAAACTATTTGGACACCTCATTAATTAAGAGTAAAAGAGTAATGATACCAGAAAGTTTGAGAATTCTTGATTTAAGTTTACTGTGCTTTGTTTTGTCTTATGTTTGGAAAGTTATAAGCCTGTTGATATTTCAATGTCAGTTTACTTTTAAGAAAAAAAAGCAAATATACATATCGTTTGTAAGCATCAAGAATTATCAAAACTATTGGCATAACTAAAATAAAAGTGGAGATATTAAAGGTGTTTTAAAGTTTTTTTAAGTTAATTTCACATTTTAATTTCTTTTTATCTCTCATATCCACTTACTAATTTTGGCAATTCAAATCCAATATAATTACTGTTTCTCAAGTCTTATTTTTTTTAATTTGGCTGCCATCTTGCACACAATTGTCTCATGATGAATTTTCATAATTAGTGGATTTTATATCTTGATCAAAAGGAACCATTATATAGTTGAATATTTTTTAAACTTTTTTAATTGTTGTTTAAGTACACTTGTCTCTATTTACCGCCCACTACTCCCTCCCACGCCAGCCATCCCCACCTCCCACACTTGATCCCAACCCCCTTTGGTTTTGTCCATGTGTCCCTCATAGATGTTCCTGAAAACCCTCCCCCTCCCCCCTAATGTCTCCTCCCACCTCCCTTCTGGTTATTGTCAGTTTGTTCTTAATTTCAACGTCTCTGGATATATTTTGCTTGCTTGCTTTTTTTGTTTATTTGTTTGTTTGTTTTGTTTTAGGTTCCACTTATAGGCGAGATCATATGGTATGGACTGCTATGCTAGTTTAACATTTTTAAGTGATCTTTATATATGAATTGTAATATGACTGGGTATAGATTTACTAATTAAATATTTTTCACCCCACAAAACTCTGAATTACTTGTTTCATATTTTCTGGCTTTTAATTTTGGATAGAGCTCTGAGAAGAGCTTTATTTTATTTTTTGGTAGTATTGTAGGCTGAATTGTGTCCCACCTGCTCCAAATTTATATATTGAATTCTAAACCTTGGTACTCAAAATGTGGCTGTATTTGAAGATAGGGTCTTTAAAGAGGTAATTAAGTTAAAAAGGGGTTATTGGGGTGAGCCCTAGTCCAAGATGACCTGTGTCCTTATGAGAAGAGATTGAGACACAAACACACATGGAGGAAAGACCAGATGAAAATGCAGAAAAATGTGGTCATCTACAAGCCCAAGAAAGAGGCCTCAGAAGAAGCCAACCATGCTAACACCTTGATCTTGGACTTCTAGCCTCTAGAAGTGTGGAAAAAAACCTTTTGTTTAAGCCACCTAGTCTGTGGTATTTTGTTACGGCAACCCGAGCAAAATAATTTAAGAAGAAGCCTTAATTACTTTTGTCTACAGATCTATAAAGGAATTTTTTATGTGACATTATTTGAAAAGTTCACAACAATGATTGGTTGGTATTTATGAAACAACAAAATAAAATGCGACTTTTACATAATGTTAATCGGTGTTATTTGAAAGAAGAAAATTTATGGTTAAGTAATTTTGGAAAAACTAGATTACAACATCAGCTCTTAAAGAAGTTAAGATACATTCTTCCATCTTAAATATCTAACTAAGATGAGGGTCTAATTTGTTACTGTTATTTGAAATCCATCTTTTCTTTTTATTTGGAAGAGCAATCCATAAATATATGTTAAAAAATTTTTAAATTTCTTGCAATATTTGTTCCAGAATAGGATCTTTCAGTCTGTAGACTTGTATCTTTCTCTGGATACAAAATGTTGTTTTTTTCCCCATTACCCTGTATCTTATATCCAATTCAGATCAAAGGTTATTGCTCCTGTCCCAGTTGGTATAACCCTTTCTTTTAAAATATCAATTGGCCATGAGTGTAATTTTATTCCTTTCTATTTCACTTTTCTAATCTTTTCTCTTGTCTTTTCATATTTTTTTGTCTATGCTGTGCGCTCTGGGAGAGTTCTTCAGATTTCCTTAATCACTGATTTAGTTTTATGTAGTGTCAATTTTGCTCTTTATATTACTAAATCCGATATATATTCAGACATTTAATTTTTAGTTTCCCTACAATTGTTCCTTGTTTCATCCTGCTCTCTTTTACATTAGCAGGCCAAACAATTTGCCTTCTAATCATTAATCACCCTTTTCTTCTATTTACTATTTTGTCTTATTTCATATTTTATCTTTTCTTTCAGTATTCATATTCCTCCATCTAATAATGAGTATGAGATCTGCTTTCCCCAAAACATTTGCTGCAGTAAATCTTTCAGAAGTTTCTTTTTACTTTTACCCTCAAGTAATCTTATTTTTCACCTTAGTTTATGATATGGATTCTCTTTACAGGCATCATGATGAGTGTGCTCATGTGGGCTGTGTATGTACAGGTGAATTCATGTATATGGGAATGCACAGGTATATGTTTCTTACATTCATAGATAATAGGAATAATTAGGTTAGTTGTTTGCCAATATTTGGAATGGGAGGACTTTTCTCTTTTGCTCATACTTCTTACTCAGGTGCTATCAGCATCTACTTTAAGTCAGTCAGTCAGAAGGCTGGCTCTCTTCCTATGTGAATTTCTGGTGTCCAGTTATTAATTATTTAATAACAATAACTAATACTTACTGAGTGATTATTATGTGCCAAGTATTATTCTAAGTGTGTCAGGAGAGTTCACTTATTTTAGCCTCCCCCTCAAAAACCTATGGGGAAACTGGGGCACAAAAAGGCTAAGAAACTTGCTCACAGCCTTTTAGTTATTAAGAAGCCAAGACTGAGCACTTGACCACTGTGCAGTACTATCTATCTTGTATGTGCTACCGGACTAAGGAGGAGTCTCTCTCCCACTGCCTCCTTGTCTGACCCCCCAAAAATTATTTCAAATATTCACCAATTATTTGAAATAGTTTTATATTTCTCCTCTTGCTTGGAAAAATTACAACTTTAGAGTACATTACATATATATTTGTTTCAACCTCAATCTCCCTACTATAAAATTCCCATTACAATAGGAAATGTTGCACTGGCCATGTTTTTTATTTTTATTTTTATTTTTATTTTATTGGCTTAGTTTTGTTTTAGAAAAAAGTACTCAAATAGTTTTTAAAAAGGGAGATTTTTATGAGGGTAGAATATATAATGGTATTATCCAGCTCAGAAAGTATCTCTGGCATAAGAGGTGTATGCAGAATCTTTTGTGTTAACACATCAAGGTTTTGACATAAACACACAGTGGGATTTGATAGAAATGTCCTTCTTTGTTCTCACCTAGGCTTGGCAACCTAACTTAGGGCTCCTTTTCTGGTCATGAAAATTCTTCCTGGAGTCATACAGACTGTAACATTTCTAGTTACTAAAACTATTGAAACTGTACTGGATTTTGTGCATCTACATGAACACATAAAAGGAAAAGCTCAACCTTGTATTTTACATGGAATGGTGAGGTACTCTGGTGTTCTGACCAGGCAGGCGATCTGGAGGGTTGAGAACAAAGGTCAGGTGTGGGAGTAACGGCATTGAGAGCAAAGTTCCACAATATAGATGAGGCCGTTTTAAGATGAAAAAACAAACAAACAAACATAAAGCCTAGAGCTATGATAGAAAGTAAGACATCAATTCAAAAAGAAGGACCAATAGTGGCAGTCAGATAAGAATGACCTAATAGAATTTAGAGAGAAGATACACGTATTCTCTGATTTACAGAGAATATGATTCTTGTATGGACACCTTTGGTTGTTTTCATGTCTATAAAGAAGATATTAAAGCCAGATAATTTAATTTAGTTTATTATTAATTATGTTAATTATTAATCTACTAAGCCCAGTTAATTTAAAAGGTGAAAGATTTATATGATCTGAAGAGAAACGAGAGTATATGCCAAATTAATTTAAACACTACCCCAAGTCCCTTCACAGGAAGTGTCAAAAACTCTAACTTTGGGACATTCCAAAAAAGGGGAAGATTCTAAGCTAGAATTGTTTCTGTGGACTAGATTGGGTTAAATTCACTGCACTTTCACTGAAGTTAATTATGGAATCTTTGGGAGTCTATTGCATCTTGTATGAAATATTCAAATCTTCTGTTTGGATGAATGAATGGACAAATGAATGAAGAAAAGAGTAGACTGTGAAATGTTAGTGAGTTGCAATGAAACACAGAATAGATTCATCTGGACTTGTACGACAGGGTTCACAAGACTCAGACATAATACCCTTAGTCATTTTGACTAATTGACTTCTGGTAAAGTGGGATGCTTCAACAACTTAATTGGAGAGTATTTCTTTCTTTAATAGTCTGCTCTTTGGCATGATGCTGATTAGCATAATTCTTGTACCAATTTTGATCCCTCCACAGTGGATCCTCGGCTTCCACCAGAGAGGCCTAGTGATTCATTCACCTTCTGATAGTAACAATGAGACTATAATGTTAGTAGGGGCAAAAACTACTTCAACCAGGAAAGGACCATTCTAGAAAGAGAAGTGCAGTGAGTTTTGTGTGCTCTTGGCAGTAACAAAGAGTTTTGTGTGCTCTTGGCAGTAACAAATAGTAAACTAGTTGTTGTAGTCTGTCACATATATTAACACTTTAATATCCTGATCTTTCTGACCAGGAGTCTATAGGTGGTAAGTAGTCAATAGATAAATGTGAATTTGGAAGATCTAGACCAATGCTTTCAATACATGGTTGATGAATATGGGACTTCACAAAGAAGGTCACTAGATTGCTCTTGAATGTAAAATGTGTGGTCAGTGGATCACTAATAGAAGTTATGTATGGCAAATATCAGTGAGGAGGTGAATTGCGTCATCATGTTGAAGATTACCACCACAAAGAGGTTTGTGCTCATGGAAGGTGTTATAAAAAATAAAATTTAGATCAATCATATTCTGAAAATATTAGAAAATCAAGAGAAGACACAAAAAATTATTGACCTGGCCCTTGATTTAAGAATATGTGTCATACATAGGCAATTGTATAGTACAGTGCATGCTCCCAAAACAAAGCTCACGAAATTCCCCATGGCCTGTATTAACACCATAAATGTGATAAATGCTCCTCAGCCTTGTCTGTTCTTGCCAACACCCGCAAATCCTGAATTCTGTCTCAGGAACTCTTACATTGCTACTGTGACTGGACATTTACTTAGAGTTTTTTTCCAAGACCTTTTTGGGCAGCTACAGTTTGAAATAAATGACTAACAATTTTGTAAATGGAATTTATCCTTAGGTGAAACTAAATAAGCTGTCTTCTTGCACTCTGGATTATGGTAGAAGCAGCCACTCTGTGGTTTTGGTAATTTACTTTTGAAGCTGGAGCTCAAAATGCCCTTAGCACAAGCACATATATAGGTGTACTACATTCTAGCACATGCAGTTTTTCAGTTTGAGTCAGCTTAGCCTTATTTAGATAATTGACATTTACTTTATCACAGAAAACTCTACTTGTTCACCAAATGTATTTTTAATTCCTTATTAGGATGTCTTATGCTTCTTTTGAAATGAGGGATGACCAAATGATGGAGTTTTAACTACAGGAATGTGAGTAGAAGTACTATGTGTCACTTTCAGGTTGGGGCCAGATGATCTACATACATTAGTTGCTTTCTGGAAACTTCTTTAGCAGTATTTAAAGTCACATGTTGCAGATAGCACAGACATCATAGCCTAAATTCCTGCATGAAATTTTGGGAAGAGCCATTGCCTCATTCCTCCAATTGTCAACCTGGATAGACACTAGAATATTATGTAAGCAAGTAAAAAGTTTCTGTTGCATTGAATCACTGCATATTGGAAACACTGCATGTTAGAAAAGGATCTAACTTTTCCAGTTCCTAATGACATTTGGTAACTCCTGTCAGAAAAAGTAAATATGAATAAGTATAATTTATATAATAGGGATTCTGAAAATATTTTAATTGTTTTCTGGATTGCCCTAATCATACTTTTTTTTTCTATAAACCACTTCTAATTGACTTAGAACAGAACCAATAACTCAAAGCTTATTACCGAATATAAACAAGCATTTCACTAAATGCAGGAACACAAGATGATGTTCATTGAGGATAGTAATAGAAATATTGGTTCATGCTCATTTGGGCCCTTATAGCAAAGATTAACCAAGAATCCTTTATATGGGAAGTGGGGTAGAAAGTATATTTTTCTAGATTGAGTTCCTTTCCTTCATTTCTTTTTCTGTTCTTTCTGTTCTTACACTTTTCTTACTATTCCTTCCTCTACACATGCTACCTCATTTCCCATACCAAACCAGCTTGAAATACAGTCAAGACACAATTCAATGATAAGAAAATTATTATTATACACTTATTTAGTAGAATCTCTGGAATGTCAGCTGTCTCCCAGATTTCTTACTCTATTGGTAAGGCTTTCAATAATATGAGAGATTGTATCTGTCTTATGCAAACAGATCATAGAGCTAGCTGCCCTGAGGAAAGTCTAGTTCCAATGCTTAGTAGATGTGTTGCCTTGGGCAAATTTTAAACCTCTCTGTGTCTCAGTTGCCTTATGCATAAAATAATAATATATATTAATAATAATAGAAACAATCCTACATTATGGAATTATTCTGAAGATGAGTTAATATACAATAAGCACTTAAGATGATGTCTACCATAATGTAAGAATATAAACATGTTAACTACATTGTTATTGTTGACATTTTTTTTCTATACACACATTCTGACAGTGTTTCAAGCCTACTTCTATTAGCGTGGGTATCTCTATTTCCAACTATCTCTTTTATATCTTTTCTTTAACTTAAAATTTTAGTTTCTTACATTCCCCATTGTAGTATAAGCTTACTACTATATCGCATTAAAATTTTTTCACTGACATCATCTTGCTTCTTCAGGGTGCTTTCTTCTCCTATTTGGGGCACTGCACAGTGCTTCCAGAACACCGTGATTTGAGAAACTAAGTCTTGAAACTGAATTACAAATTCCAATATGTTTAACTGTTGTCTCTGTCATGAGATTTTTAAGATGTTCACACAAATAGCTCAATGGGACAAATGCCCATTAGAGCAAGCTGAATATAACCACTCTGAGGCCTTTAAAACAAAAGCCAAAACAAGTAGAAAGTATAAATAGGCAAAGTCCCGATCTGTTGATGACTCCTTCAATTAGCCACTTTTTGGATCTCAAATTTCTAATAATGGATAAATTAGATACAATTATCCCATTATTCTTCCATATGAAAAATAGATTGCAATTTCTGTATATGTGTATGTGTATATATACAAATATATGTGTGTATATATATATATGGCACAATACATGTGTCAGATTATAGTATTTTCAATTCTAGTGTCAACATCACACCCTATTTTAGAACTTTGAAACTTCATTTCAGCTTTCACCTGACAGATATTTGATTATTTGCTTAGTTTTTTCTTGTAAAATACATTTGGTAACTGGTCCTTTCTCACAGAAGTGTGGTAATAGTTAAATACATTAGTGTATACTTTGCTACTGGAACTCTTCGAACTGTTATTTCAGAAGATGAAGATCTCGGTGTGGCAAAAATATTTTGAAATGAAGTTTTGAAAATTCACATCCATAGGAATTTAAACCATCACAAGCTATTGAATTTGTAGTGAATTTCCCTAGTTACAATTTGGAATGATCAGATTTTTACAGAAAATGAAATAGATACACAGATAATAGTATTTGCATATGAGTTTTATTTTTTAAATATACTTAATGTTTTTCAGTTTGCTTCAACTATGGAACTTTGACCCCTGAAAATATTTTAAGGACATGTGACAATAACTCATTCTTCTGACCTTCATAAATTTATCACTACAATCTGTAGTTTATTTCTCACCCATGTATACATGAGGGCATGCACACACATACATACAGAAAAAGATCTATGCTATTTGCCTTGTACTACCACTACTTACAAATTTTAAAACTGCATCATTTGAAATAGATTTTTTCTTGCTTTTGTCAAACATAAATTATTTTCTCTTGCTAATAATCTAAGATTATCACAATGCAAATTTTGATGAGTACTGGTTGTATATCTTATGTGATTCTTTAGTACAAAAATTTCATTTCCTTTAAAATAAACACTTTCTCAGAAAGTGAAAACACATTTGAATGATAATATTCCTCTCATTTGTAAAGCAAATATTGAAATTCTCTAAAGTCTAGGGTGCTAGAAATTGTTAAATGACAGTTATACTTTGTTAAGACTAAAAGTCTTACAGCCTTGCCAGAAGAGAAAAAGACCCTAAGATTGCAACTTATTTGAACAAGAAGATACTAACTTTACATTATTTTCCATTCTTCTTCCTCTCTTTTTCAGGAGGGCGGATCCATGCTGTATTACTCTCTATTCTGGTTGCCACCTTTGTGATGCGAATAACACACCAGAATCAGAATGTTTCTGTAGGATATAATATCATGCTTTCCTAACTTTCACCTCTCAGGATGTATTTAGTTAGGTTAGAGCCTCTGAATTTACAGCATCAGTGCAACATTTGCCATTCACACAAGGTGCTTTTCTGTTTGTATTCATTGTATGATTATTTGATGTTTTGGCCAGTTTTGCAACCCTTTTCTATCTCAAACACACCTCTTTAAAAACCACTGTTTTTATTTCCTATTCATTATCAGGTAAATCAATTGCATTTTGGTTTAAAGAAATATATATATAATATAATTATTTAAAGAAAATACCTTCACATACAAATATTTTAATATTCTAATTACATATAGGAATATAGAACAAGTAGCTGCTATACTCTTGGAAGATTTGGTTCACTCCCTTGAAGATGTATTTATTTTGTATTGAGAAAATTACACCTTTTGCTTGGGGCATATTTTCAAATTACTCTTAAATTTGCTTCTCATCCAAAGATATGAATACTATATTGTAGTTTTAAACCCTGCTCTGCCCCACCATGTAAAATGAAACCTGCAGATAAAAATACAAGTAACCATTTCTTTTCACAAATGTTAGTATATATAGAGCCAACATGATAAATATCTCTATGCAGTTGTATTTCCTAGTATAGAAGAGAAGTTCATACCCAGGCTGGGAAACAGAAGAGGATATTATAAGCATGATGAATCCTTTTGAATTAGAAAATTGTAAAACCGAGGACCTTCAGTCATTTCTTTTCTTTCTCTCTCTCTACACCCCTTTAGACCTAACCTTCCCCGTGACAGTCAGTAATTCCGAAGACAGCAGAAGAGAGTATCCCAGACTTGACTAATGATCACAAGGTCTGTACTTCTGGCAGATAATATCTTTATGGACTTCTAAAGACAATATCTTGACCTAAGTTATGTTTCAGTCTCTAAGCCCTAAGGTAGTAGACTTCCTGGCTACTTCCCATGAAACCAGGCACAACAGATGGGGATGCTGGAGCAGAGCTTGGTACTGTCCTCAAGACTTGAAGAAATGATTTATTACCCTTGCCTCACCTCTGATCTATCAACTCCCAAAATGGCCCTGAATTCCTAACCCTTAACTCATGATTCCTTATGATTTTGCCCTATAAAATATGTAACTTACATGCCAATGGGGAATCTAATCTTTCAGATCATTGGCTCCTTTTGCTCCTGCTTGCTCCTTTCTTTTACCTAGTGCACACAGCAGACAGATCAAATATTGGGTCTGGATAACAATCTTTCATATCAGAAGGCAAGGAACCATATGAATCTTGTCAATGACACAACTTCTTGTATTCTGTATGTAAAAAATATTTTTCAGTAACTTTAGTTTTGAGTTCTAGTCTCTTTTATTTTTTTTGAGTCTCTAGTCTCTTTTATTTTTTTTTTTGGAAGGAATTTATCCAACTTGAATTATACATAATCTTTTTCTAGGACTAAAGATGATATGATTTTTACTAATTTGGGCCTGATTAGTAAGAAAAACAGAAACCAAACCAAGTGCTTTGACAGAGGTTTTAATGTAGGTGATCAGTAATCTCACTCTGACTGATTAGGAACTAATTAGTCTCTTGCTGGCTGTGAAGACTCCTTACATCTTGGTCACTAGGCCCCTGGACTCAGCCATCTCCCCTGGAACATTCGTTGTATTGATACCTTCCAGCATGGTCATGGTGGTGATATCCATAGGAGCTTCGTCAGCTCACTCTCAGTTCAGAGAGTTCTGTAACCTTTCTCCTCCAGGTTCATCAGACATATGGGATTCCCTGATGCGGACCCCAACTTGTGGAGTCTGAGGCATTGTGACTGAGGCAAGACAAATTCACATGAACTACCAAGTCCTGTGGAGGAAAAGGGATGGCATAACCACTCTCTCAGGGGGAGAGTGCTTGCCTTGACAGGCTTTTATTGCTTTTCTGGGCACATTACATTGAGGATGGTCCTCATTTACTATGCACAGGTTCACTTTAGGTGGTTTCCTTTTACAGAAAACAAAGGAGATGATGTCGCTAATTAAATAAAAAAAGACGGACATTTGCAAATGTAAAGGGAAAAGTGGTTGAACCGGTTACACATCCTTGGAAGGTTTAGCATAGATTTTAGGAAGTCACTTTAAAGATATTCAGTAAACATTTGCTGCCTCAATTCACAGTGAGGAAATTTAACAAAAAGCAAGCCTCAAAGCGGCCTAGGTACAATGCAGGCCTGATTTCCCATGGGAGAACCTATCCATGGGCCTGGGTCCTATGTACCGGACTTCGCTTTCCGCTGGCTTTTCCAAGTGGGAGCCTGGCCCATGCCACACAGACTGGTCTCCTATAATTCCCTTCACATCTTATAGAAGCCAAAAGAAGCTTAGATGCACTAAATTCAGGTCCTTCTGTATAATCACAATGGGTGCAAAGTTTTTCATCATGCATATCCTGATGGCTGTGGAGCCATATTATGAAGAAATCTCCTTTAAATATCTGATTACAATCATGGAAAAACTTTCTTACTCCCATTTCAAGCCCTCTCAGTCAATCTAACTCACCTCATACCTCTGGGCTTCTGACTGGAGAGGGGAGATTAGATCACACATTCTACTAGCAGCTGCACTTATCTGCTTTCTTCCATGTCACTGAAATCCTTCAAGACTCTGAGGGGCAGCAGGCTTTGGTTCTGTGAAGGACCTACTCTCTGATGAACTCTATGTTGTAACTCACTATGTCTACAGGTCAATATAGTCAATGTATGCAAGCCATTACTTAGGAAAAGGATGTATTATTCCTAGATAAAGCTTTGTTTTAAATATTGTCTTTAAAAAATAAAAAATATATATATTCTATTGCAAAGATCAAAAACATTATATTTCTCTAATCCTCCTGTATAAATGTCCTAGTTCATAGTTAGCAACCAAAAATAAAAGTTTTGTTGTAAATAGGACAAATATTATGTATAAAAAATGGAAAGAAAAAAGTACATTATTGTATTTCCTATTTTGAATAAACAAGATTGGTTAAGAAAAAAGTGCCAGATGAATAGGCCAACATAGGAGACTAACATAAAAGTACTTTCAGTGCCATCACGGACTCACATGTATTTGGTTCTAAAGTAGCCATAATGAAGTGAGAATTCCCAGGTTCCGATTTTGTTGCCTCACAGGCCTGAAGTGATAGAAATTTGAGACACAGTGTGCTCTGCCCCCTTCACAGCAGTTCTGCTAATTGTATCAAGTTTAATTGAGAGGTCTTCTTACCTTACAGGCCTGATGATCCAGTTTTATTGCCATGGCTACTATGTCTTGCAATTTGAAGTCACAACTTCTCAAGTTGAGTCAGTCAACCTTACCTGGGGCATATGTGGTCAGGGCTAGTCCTAGAGACCAGCTCCAAAGCATTGCCTGGCTTTCTGCAGAACCACTAAAATCACATCCCTGAGCTGAAAGAGTAACTATATCACAGTTGCCTCCTCTCCCCAGGAAAATGGTGCTTGTTTCCCAGATATTTCCTTATCTGAGGAACACTATTCAAGGTCATTCTTCCAAGAACAGGAAAGATCATCTAAATGTAATTTGCTTTTTATAACTACATGCCTAGAGAAGACCAGTAGATCAACTTTTGTCAGA
Organism: Micronycteris hirsuta; assembly: GCA_004026765.1. Classification (NCBI taxonomy): domain Eukaryota; kingdom Metazoa; phylum Chordata; class Mammalia; order Chiroptera; family Phyllostomidae; genus Micronycteris; species Micronycteris hirsuta. The sequence goes on from PVJI01003095.1 coordinate 43,349, forward strand.
ATTAAGAAGAGTAGTCTTCCTTTATAAAAGCTATTCTTTTGAAGAGCTACTCTTCCAGTATCTGTACCTCACTAACTATAAACTTCACTAGGGCAGGTACCTTAATCAGTTTTGGTTCTGATTGTATCCCCAGTGACTAAAACAGAACCTGACGAAAAATTAGCTAATAAATATTTGTGGAAAACAAAATACTTATTAAGAAATAGAATACTTTTCTCTGAATATTATACACTGTCTCGCTTTACATAATACAGATTATTATAAGTAATACATTTTCCCATGGAATAGTTTAGTAGATTTAGATTCCTAGTTTTTATTCAGTTGTGTAGAGTTTGCTATGGTGAAAGAACACCATTTGGCAACTGGCAAAATTTCAAAGATTAGGAAATAATAAGTTATTATACTCCTTAGATTACATCCTGGACCCATCCTTAATTGGAAAGTACACTGATATAATAATAGGCTATATCAAAGTAACAACTATAATATTTCAATAATCAATCTCTAAAGAGTAGTCAGGAAATGACTATAAGAGGCAAGTAACTGATTATTTTCATGAAATTTGTCCTCATAATGTGGTAATACATAAAAACTTCTTTAATTTGACTTAATTAGTAGCAACTGGATCCTAAATTGGAGTTGGGATATTGGCTAGAAAGATCATTAATAACTGACTGTATTTTTTTTCCATTTTGTGGATTGTAATAAATAAAAAAGATTAAAAATACCTTACTTTACCTCAGGGAGTTTTTTTTTTTTTTTTTTTTTTTTTTTTTTTTTTTTTTTTTTTTTTTTTTTTTTTTTTTTTTTTTTTTTTTTTTTTTTTTTTTGTGGTTGAAGTATAGTTGTCTCAATTTTCCCACCACGACTTTCTCCCACCCCACCAACCTCCCACCCTCAATCTTTGCACCCTTTGCCTTTGTACATAGGTCCTTTATAAATGTTTCTTGATGACCCTTTCCCTTCTTTCCCCTGTTATCCCTCTCCACCCTACCCTGTGGTGATTGTCAGTTTGTTCTTTATTTCAATGTCTAAGGTTATCTTTTGCTTTCTTGTTTGCTTTGTTTATTAGGTTCCACCTACAGATAAGATCATATGGCATGGGTCTTTCACCGCCTGGCTTACTTCACTTAGCATAATGCTCTCTAGTTCCACCTGTGCTGTTGTGAAGGGTAGGAGCTCCTTATTTCTTTCTGCTGCATAGTGTTCCATTGTATAAATGTATCATAGTTTTTAATCCACTCATTTAATGATGGACATCTAGGTTGCTTCCAGAACTTGGCTATTGTAAATTGTGCTCCTATTAACCTTGAAGTGCATAGGTTCTTTTGTACTCGTGTTTCAGGATTTTTAGCATATAATCCAAGGAGTAGAATTGGCAGGTAAAGAGGCAGTTACATTTTACTTTTCTGAGGACATTCCATACTATTTTCCACAATGGCTGCACTAGTGCACATTCCCACCAACAGTGCACTAGGGTACCGTTTTCTCCTCTACCTCTCCAACACTTGTTGTTTGTTGATTTGTTTATGATGGCCATTCTCACTGGTGTAAAGTCGTATGTCATTGTGGTTTTAATTTGCATCTGTCTGATGGCTAGTGATGCTGAGCATCCTTTCATATGTCCCTGGGCCCTCTGTATGTCCTCCTTAGAGAAATGCCTGTTCAGGTTCTTTGCCCATTTTTTTAATTGGGTTGTTCATCTTCATGGAGTGGAGTCATATGAGTTCTTTATATATTTTGGAGATCAAACCTGTGTCATAGATATCATTGGCAAATATATTTTCCCATACAGTTGGATCCTTTTTCATTTTGCTGATGTTTTCTTTAGCCATGCAGAAGCTTTTTATTTTGATGAAGTCTTGCCTTTATGTCCCTTGCTCTAGGGGACATATCAGTGACAATATTGCTGAGTGGAATATCTGAGATTTTCCTGCCTGTGTTCTACTCTAGAACTTTCATTATATCATGATATAGATTTAAGTCTTTTATCCATCTTAAGTTTATTACTGCATATGGTGTAAATTGGTGGTTTAGTTTCAATTTCTTGCATGTAGCTGTCCAGATCTCTCAACATCATTTGTTGAAGAGGACATTTTTACTTATTTTTATGCTTTGCCCCCTCTTTTGAATATTAATTGACCATAGACACATGGGTTTATTTCTGGGCTCGCTATTCAGTTCCATTGTTCTAGGTGTCTGTTCTTGTGCCAATACCAGACTGTTTTGGTTACTGTGGCCTTGTAATATAGTTTGATGTCAGGTGTGGTGATCCCTCCTACTTTGTTCTTCTTTCTCAAAATCACTGTTGCTATTCAGGGTCATTTATGGATCCATATAAATTTTTGAAATGTTTTTTCTATATTTTTGAAATATGTCATTGGTATTTTAATAAGGACTGTGTTGAATCTATAAATTGCTTTGTGTACATTGGGCATTTTGATGATGTTAATTCTTCTAATCCATGAACATAGAATATGCTTCCATTTATATCTTCCTTAATGTCTTTCTTCAGAGTTGTATAGTTTTCTGAGTAGAGGTCATTTGCCTCCTTCGTCAGGTTTATTCCTAGGTACATTATGTTTCTTGTTGCTAGAGCAAATGGGATTTTTCCTGATTTCTGTTTCTGATATTTCTTTGTTGGTGTACAAAAATGCCTTCAATTTCTGGATATTGACTTTGTATCCTGCTGCTTTGTCAAAATCATTTATTAAGCCGAGTAGTTTTTTGGTGGAGTCTATAGGATTTTCTTTGTACAGTATCACATCATCTGCAAACAGTAGCAGTTTTACTTCCTCCTTTAAAATTTGGATGCCATTTATTTCTTTTTCTTGTCTGATTTCTGTGGCTAGGAATTCTAATACTATGTTGAATAGAAGTGATGAAAGCAGACATCCTTGTCTTGTTTCTGATCTCAGTGGAAAAGCTTTAAGTTTTTGCATGTTGAGTATGATGTTTTTTCTTATATGGTGTTCATTATGTTGAGGCATGCTCCCTTTACTACCAGTTGGCTGAGTGTTTTGTTGTCAATGGAAGCTTTACTGCATCAAATACTTTTTCTGCATCTATTGCTAGGGTCATGTGATTTTTGTCTTTCCTATTGTTTATGTGATGCATTATGTTTATTGATTTGCTAATATTGTACTATCCTTGCATCCTTGGGATGAGTCCCACTTGATCATGTTGTATTATCTTTTTGATGTATCGCTGGATGTGGTTTACCAATATTTTGTTGATGATTTTAGTGTCTATGTTCATCAGTAATATTGGCCTGTAATTTTCTTTCTTTATTGTGCCTTTATCCGTCTTGGAATAAGGATAATGCTGGCTTCAGAAAAAGAGTTTGGGAGTCTTCCCTCTTTTAGACTTTTTGGAATAGTCTGAGAAGAATAGGGGTCACCTTTTCCTTAAATATTTTGTAAAATTCTCTTGTGAAACACTCCAGTCCAAAGCTTTTGTGAGATGAGAGTTTTTTGATTACTCCTTCAATTTCACCAGCTGTTATCAGTCTGTTCAGGCTTTATGCTTCTTGATTCAGTTTTGGAAGATTATATTTTATATAAATTTGTCCATTTCACCCAGGTTTTCACATTTCTTGGTATATATTTGTTCATATTAATTTCTCACAATCATTTGTCTGTGGCATAAGTTGTGGTATAATTTCTCCTCTTTCATTTCTGATTTTATTTATTTGGGTCATCTCCCTTTTCTTGTTGGTGAATCTGGTTAAAAGCTTGCTGATTTTGTTTATTTTACAAAGAACCAGCTCCAGGATTCATTGGTCTTTTGATTTGTGTTGTTTTAGTCTCTATGTCAATAATTCTGCTTTGATCTTGGTTATTTCCTTTCTTCTACTCTCTCTGGGCTTTGCCTGTTGTTGTTCCTCCAGTTACTTTAGATGTATGGTTAGGTTGTTTATTTGAAATGTTTCTATCTTTTTAGATAGGCCTATACTGCTATGAACTTATCTCTCATGTCTGCCTTTCCTGTGTCCCATAGATTTTGGACTGTTGTGTGTTCATTTTTATTTATTTTCAGAAACTTTTTGATTTCTTTCTTGATCTCATTATTAAACCATTCTTTATTTACAGCATGCTATTCAGACACCATGTGTTTGAATTTTTTTTTTTTTTTGAGATAGGTTTCTAGTTCCAAGCCCCTGTGGTCCTAGAAAATGCTTTCTATGATTTCAATTTTCTTCAATTTGTTGAGACTTGTTTTGTGGTCTATCTTTGAAAATGTTGCATGTGCTTTTGAAAAGAATGTGTACTTCATTTCTTTGGGATGCAACACTGCATTTAAATCAGTTAAGTCCATTTGATCTAACATATTGTTTAGTTCCATAATATTCTTGTTGACATTTTGTTTGAAATATTTATCCAGTTTTGACAGTGGAGTGTTAAAATCTTCTACTATAATTATATTGCTGTCTATGTATTCCTTGAAGTCCTTCAAAATTTTCCTTATATATTTGGGTCCTTCTATGTTGGGTACATACATGTTTACAATATTTATTTCATCTTGATGAAACCTTCGTTTGAGTATTATGAAGTGCCCTTCTGTGTCTTTGTGTGTGTGTGTGTGTGTGTGTGTGTGGCCTTTGCTTTGAAATCTATTTTGTCTGATATAAGTATTGCTACCCCAGCTTTTTTTCCCTGTCCATTTGTTTTGAATACTTTCTCCAACCCTTCATTTTCAGTCTCTGTAGGTCTTTTGTTCTGAACTGGGTTTCTTGTAGGCAGTGTATGTATAGGTCATTTTTTCTTATCCATTCAGCTACCCCATGTCTTTTGTTTGGAACATTCAATCCATTGACATTTAAGGTTATTATTGGAGACTTCAATTCATTGACATTTAAGGTTATTAATGATAGGTACTTATTCATTGCCAGTTTTTCTCTCTCAGTACCTGTGTTCCTCTCTCTCTCACTCTTATGTTTTCTCTTCTTAAAGCAGTCCCTTTGCTATACCTTGCAGTGCTGGTTTGCTGGAAGTGTATTCTTTAATCCTCCTTTTTTCAGGGAAACTCTTTATTTCACCTTCCATTTTAATTGAGAGCCTTGATGGGTAAAGTAGTCTTGGTTGCAGGCTTTGCTTTTCATTACATGTAATATTTCTTGTCATTACATTCTGCTTTGTAGTGTTTCTCTTGAGAAGTCAGTTGCTAGCCTTATTGGGCCTCCACTGTTTGTTACTCCGTTTTTCCCTTGCTGCCCTTAGGATTCTCTATAGGTCTTTGAATTTTGCCATTTTAATTATTTTGTGTTTGAAATGGGTCTCTGTGGGTTCCTCCTGATTGAGATCCTTTGAGCCTCCTGGATTTATGTGACTTTTTCTCTCATCAGATTAAGGAAGTTTTCCATCATTACTTTTTCAAACAGGTTTTCTATCCCTTGTTCCTCTTCTTCTCTTTCTGGTACCCCTATTATACTGCTATAATTATGTTTTATATGTCCTGCAATTCCCTTGAACCTTCTTTGTTCCTTTTGAGTATTTTTTGTTTGTTTGTTTGTTTTCTTGCTCTTCCTGGATGTTTTTCTCTACCTTGTCCCCTAGCTCACTGATTCAATACTCTGGTTCATCTAGACTGATTTTGATTCCTTCTACTGTGTTCTTCACCTCAGAAATTGTATTCTTCATTTCCTTTTGGCCATTATTATTGTTTCTATGACCTTTTTTGTGGTGATATAGTTTGCAGTAAGTTCCTCGTAGTTTCCCTGTAGTTTTTGATAATTTGCACTGAGCTCATTGAGCTTCCTTATAACCATTGTTTTGAACTCTATATCTTGATAGTTGACTTGCCTGTATTTCATTTAGCACTCTTTCTGAGGATTCCTTCTTTCCTTTAAGTTGGGGGTGGTTTCTGTGTCTTCCCATTATTTGTGAGACTCTTTTTGTTATTTTTTGCTTTTTAAGTTGATCTGCTTTGACTTCCTCACTTTATGGTGTGAAGTTCTATGGTAGGAGATCTGCTAGATTCAGTTATTCAGTCTCCTTGATCTCTTGAACTTGATGCTCTTGGGATATCCTTTATGACTTTTATGTTGGTTCTCTGGATGTAATTGATTTTTGATTATTGCTGGGTCTTTCTTTGGTGGGTTCTTCCCTCCAGCTGGTTAACTGAGGGTCACTCCACCCACCACAACTTGTGTGCTGTTGTGCAGGAGTAGCCAGAAAAAAATTACAAAACCCAGAATACAAACCCACAACCACAAAAATAACTACCCTCCTCAATCCAACTATCAACAGTAAATAAACCAATATTAACAAGATTGTACAGAGATTAAGACTATTATTAGAAAAGAGAGCAGATATGAGATGACCTATGGAAAGAAAAATGATTTTGAATGGGTAGATAAGGGAACTCTAATAAGAGTAGGAAGTCGGAGCAACGCAAAGAGAGAAAGTAAAATTTGCACCATGAATAAAAAAGGGAATAAAGAATATAGAATGTATTATGAGAAGGGAAGCATATAGTATTAGGTCTAAACAGAAATTAAATGAAAATAAGATAAAGCAAGAGAGAGAAATAAAAATAAGAGAAAAAAGTGAATAAATACAAAAATATAGGAGCCAAACTAGGAAGAAAGATTCACCACTCTACTATCAAAAACAAATACACTGAAATTAATATTGGTGGTATAGAAATAACAGGGAAAAAAGAAACAAAGAAAAGTTTAAGATGCATCTAAAATAATGGAAATTGATTTGGAAATGGTAGAGGGAGAGGGAATACTGAAAATGAAGAACAAAACCCAGGCTAAGACAGAAAAAAACATTAAAAGTTGAGATGAAAGAAAAAAGAACAAAGAAAAAAAGGAGACTAAAGAAAAAGAAATGGCCAGTATGAAAGAGAAATAGAAGAAAGGAGAAAAAAAGAAAAAATAGGCTAAGACATGAAAAATTAACCATTTGAGATAAAAAAGAGTAGGGGAAGACTAGTAAAATTTTATATTTGATATACAAAATTAGTGAAGATCTAGAGATAAAATTGAAAGAAAAACAACCACCACTACCCTACCCACAACCAACTAGCAAAGAGTACTGAAGGTTGAGAAAGAGCATGAGTAATTAAAAGTGGGAGAAAAGGATGTTAGATGACCATTCACAAGAAAATTGGTGTTGTGTGTCTGGTTGGGGGAGAAATAGTAAGAGCGCAGAATAGAAACAAGTTTTAGCTAGAAAGATAACCAAATTTTAAATGAAAATAATGATTGGAAAGAAGCAGGTAAAATATGGTAATAGAAGGGAGGGGCAAAATAGGGAATTGAAATTAACTATAGTATAAAATCTAGTGACTTAATATGTACAAACTTGTTGGGAAAAAAAAAGAATGTTAAAAAGCTATACAGGAAAGAAAATATCTCAAATCATGGAGATTACCGTAGTGGATTTCATCTTGGTAGCCTCTACAATTTACCACTGTTTTTCATTTTGTATTTGCCTCTGGTGATGTCAGATGTTGACCCTGTCTGACCTTAGGCATCCAGTTCCAGACTTCTAGGGATCTACTGTCTGTGTCTGTCTCCTTCAGTTGTTAATCTAGTTACTCTGCACTCAACAGTCAGGTTTAAGTACTGTAGGGCAGGGCAGAATCCCTCCTGGGGTGGGCGCTATTGTTTCCCTTCAGGTTGCTGCCACTTGGAGGGGTGTGCTCTACCTGAGCACAATGGTCATTGCCCTATAGAAGATGATTCAACACCAGAATCCCTGCTGCTATCCCTACTCTCTCAGTTCTATCCCCAATCTCTCCTCAGGCATCTCCAGCCCACTCTGCCCCACCTTTGCCAGAGCCCTAGGTAAGTGGCTGAAAATGAAAATTTGTGTGTTGACCTTTTAAACAGCTCTTTGGCTCTCCAGCCATTCATCTCTGGCAGAGAACCACCCTGCTGCTTTTCACTACCAGTTGTTATCTGTGTACTTTCGGGGTTCTGGTGCTCTAGGCCAGGGCTCCCAGCTTAGGGTTTAGACCCAACAATTCATAGGGGGATCCAACCAGCCACTGAATTATCCCTCCAGCACTGCTGACTGTGGGCACCCAGCCAGCCCTCTCGAGTCTCTACCGCACTCCTTACCAGTCAGGTTGTGCTGAATGTGATTCTTCTGTCTGTCTGAGGTTATAAGGCTTCATTCTTGCTATTGCTCAGTTGCTTGTTGTGGGTGATTTCTCCACAATTTAGTTGTAATTCCAGATTTATCCTTGGAGGAGGTTATTGACTTCCATTCACTCCTCCACCATTTTCCTCCACCCTCAGTGAATTTTTAGAAAAAATGTAGTTATATGTAAATATTTTAAAGTGTTAATTCATCTAGACAATTTTTGAAATAATTTTTAAGTTATATTTTTAAGATATATGTTACGCTCTGGAAGAAAAAGGTTATGTATCTGCTCTCTTCAGCCTGAGGGGTGCTTCAATCTTCCATGAAGTGAACAAGGGGAATATGTTTGTATATGTCAGGTGTATGATAAATGAATACTGAAGATGTTGATATATAATGCATGATATACCTGTTCTGAGGCTTGCAGAATGTTTCTTGAGTAACCTGTGATTCCAGAGTAACCAGTAATTGATGAATAATAAGCTGCATCAGATACAGGATTTAGTTTTCAAACTTCTGAAAGCATTTTGATTTTAGTAAGGTAGAAAAGCTGATGGGACCCTGAACCTGAATTATTTGATGAACCAAGGTGGTCCATACCCACTAGACTTCAACTCCCATGAACTTATGCATCCTGACATAGTGAAACTGGAGCATTCACCAGTCAAAGCTGTGAGTCATGAACCTCTGCTCTGTGTTTCCTATGCAAGTCAAGTTGTCTATGTGTGCTTATTTAGAAGTTCAAAATCAAAATTTTGGTTAGGTCATGCTCTCTCTTAAGGCTCTAGAGAAGGATCTTTCTTTGTTTCTTCCTTTACTCTGGTGGTGATTAGCAATCCTTGGCATTCATCCACTTGTAAATGCCAATCTTTGTTTCCTTCACATGGCATTCTTCTGTTTTTATATGCGTATCTGTGTTTAAATTTTATTCTTTTTATAAGGACATTAATCACTGGATTAGAGTACACCCCAATTCAGTATGAGCTCATCTTAACTTGATTGCATCTGCAAAAACCTTATTTCTAAATAAGATTGTGTTCAGAGGTTCCAAGAGTTAGGACTTGAGCATATTTCGGTGGGGGGGGGGCACAATTCAATCCATAATAACTTCTCATATATGCTATATTAGTCACAACTCCTTTAACTTGGTTTTTGCCATAGATTGCTTGATGCATTTACTCATTAAAATATGCATGTGTATGTATTGTATGATTATCCCAGTAAGGAGGGCTTCGTTTTTGTTTGTTTTTTTTCTTTTTCATTGAATTTATTGGTGTAAATTGGTTAATAAAACTACATAGGTTTTAGGTGTGCAATTCTTATGGCTCTCTGAATGAAGAAAGAAATCATGAGTGTTGTGAACAGAGAAATATAAGTTTTGAATTGTGTTTTAAAAGGATCATGAGACTTTTGTGAGCATTACAAGTGGGCATAGATATTTTAATTAGTGAAAAAGAGAACGAGTACCCTATGTGAAAGTGGGAAGAACAAGTTGTGGTTTATTGGAATTGAATATCTAAAACATGATAATGGCTTTAAACAAACTAGTAATGGAGGTGATGGAAAGTGGTGGGATTCTAACTATGTTCAAATGATTGAGCCAAAATAATTTTGATAAAAAAGATGGCTATACATTTTTTGACCTGATGAACTCAAAGCATGGAGTTTCCATTGACTAAGAAGGAAAGCCGTAGAAGTCAAATATGTATGTAAGTGTATACATGTATGTGTACATGTGTGTGCATTTGTATGTGCACAGGGAGAAGGTATGTATACTTTAAATTTTTGACATGCTAGTTTTAAGATGAGTATTGGAAATCCAAACGGAGGTAGTAAATAAAAAGTTGATGCAAAAATCTACAGTTCATGGAAAAGGTGATAGCTAAATATATAATTTTTAAGTCATAGTAAAATGAAATCATAATAAAGCCATAAAACTGGATGAAAACACTTTGCCTAATAGATCATCCGACAAGTTCTACAGTGTTTACTCAGTTACATCAGGTACAGTTATTATAGTATCAAAAGCATTTCTGTCTTTTACATTTAAGATAGCATTTTTTCAATACATACGGCTTTATGCTCTGGAACTACTTACTAAAGTTGATTCAGGCAGAGAGATATCTTATAAGAGATATCAAAATAGACTAGCTAGTTGACTTTGGATGTTTTGTTTACACCTGGTGAAGAATGGCATGAACTAGCTGGCTGACTTATTGAGTCCTATATAATGCACCTCTGTTCTTCTAGTCACTAAATTCTAATTCAGCTTTGAATTCTTCATCTTTCCCTATATTATTAGGGCATTTGCCAATTGAAAAAAGCAGGCTGTCAGTTCTCTTTTCCATATCTATAGGATGATTATTTGTAGACAGAGATATGACATTAAAAAGTATACTCTTTGCTCAATATTAACATTTTTAATGTGATTAAGAAATAGACTTCTGTCTTTATTTGCACTGATTGCTCACCTTATTTTCAATGCTGAAATCCTTGTTTGACCTTTTTAATTAAATATATTTGAATATTATTCATAATTTTCTTCACCAAATCCAAATTCTCAGTGACCTTATTCATGGATGATTATCTCTTGATAAGTAAAGAATATGAGTCCTAACCTATTTCCCATAGTTCAGTGTTTTCTTAGTAGTACATTGATTTTTTAAAAGACAATGCTTACTATTTTTCCTTAATAGAAAGAAACAATGCACGGGATATCTTCAATTTTGAATTTTGATACAGAAAGTAGGCATACACTTGATAGATTAATTATACTCTGAAAAATTAAAACATAAAAATCTATGCAGTACTGATTACATTAATAAGATGTCTGTTCTTAAATTTTATTTTTTCTATTTACCTATGCTGAATAAAATACATGAAACAAACAAAAAGTATAGTTGCAAATGGAATTATAAATAGGTAACAAAATGTGATCACCTGGTTCTAAACTATATTAATATTCATGATAACACTATCAAATTTATATTCAAATAGTAAAACCACATCATGTTAAGATATTATTTACATATTTATATACTCTTCCTTTAGGTAAAAACGCAGCCTTGCTTTAAAGATGGATCTAGCAATAAAACATAGAAACAGTGGGAAAGGGATTGAAGTATCACATAAAGACAAGTAACATGTATCATTCCTCCTTTATTGTTAGAAACTTTACATACTTCAAGAATGTATCTTCAAGAATGTTCTTAGAACCTATTAATTCAAAATAATTATACAAGAAAAAATGATAAAATAAAAAACAATAAAATAGTAGTAAATATTCACACCTATTTTTTATCTTAAAGATTTTAAACATTAAAGACATGGCCAGTGCACTCAGCAAAACCGGGGCTGAGACTGGTGGACTGGGTGGTCCCTCATTCACATGCAGATAAACCAGGAGGAAAAGCTGGGGAGTGGAACAGACCACTCAGCCCACCAAAGCAGGGAAATAAAGTCTCAAACCACCGATTGAAAAAACTCATGGAGGTTTAGGCGGCAGTGGGAGGAACTCCCAGCCTCACAGGAGAGTTCGTTGGAGAGACCCACAGGGACTTTGAACTGTGCAGGCCCACCCACTCACCCCGGAGGCAGCAAAGAAGAGCCCAACTTGCTTGTGGGTAACTAGGGAAGTGCGGAGAACAGAGCAAGTGTCATTGTTCTCTCAGGCCCCGCACCCACAGACAACTTCACAACACAACGATGTGAGTTACCCAGCCCTGGTGAACACCTAAGGCTCCACCCCTTAAAGTAACAGGTGCACTGAGAAAAAAAATGGCCCAAATGAAAGAACACACCAAAGCTCCAGAAAAAATACAACTGAGTGACGAAGAGATAGCCAACCTATCAGATGCACAGCTCAAAACACTGGTAATCAGGATGCTCACAGGATTGGAAGAAAGATGGTTGCAATTAGTTGAACAAATGAGGGATAATATAAAGGAAATGAGGGAAAATCTACAGGGAACCAATAGGGATGAGAAGGAAACTGGGACTCAAATCAACAGAGTGGACCAGCAGAAAGAAAAAAAAAAATCCAACCAGAAAAGAATGAAGAAACAGGAATTCAAAAAAACCGAGGAGAGGCTTAGGAACTTCCAGGGCATCTTTAAACATCCCAACATCAGAGTCATAGGGGTGCCAGAAGGAGAAGAGGAAGACCAAGGGATTGAAAACTTATTTGAACAAATAATGAAGGAGAACTTCCCCAAGCTGGTGAAGGAAATAGGCTTTCAGGAAGTCCAGGAAGCTCAGAGAGTCCCAAAGAAGTTGGACCCAAAGAGGAACACACCAAGAAACATCATAATTACATTACAGAAAAGGAGATTAAAAAAAGAAGAGGATTAAAAAAAGGAGAGGATCTTAGAAGCAGCAAGAGAAAAGAGAACAGTTACCTACAAAGGAATTCCCATAAGACTGTCAGCTGATTTCTCAAAAGAGACCTTTCAGGCAAGAAGGGGCTGGAGAGAAGTATTCCAAGTCATGAAAGGCAAGAACCTACATCCAAGACTATTCTATCCAGTAAAACTTTCATTCAGAATGGAAGGGCAGATAAAGTGCTTCTCAGATAAGGTCAAACTCAAGGAGTTCATCATCACCCAGCCTTTATTATATGAAATGTTAAAGGGATTGATATAAGGCATGGAGGAATATCAACAGGGGAGTGATAGGGGGAGAGAGAGGGAAAAGGTGAAGAGAATAGGTAGCAAAGATGGTAGGAAGAAAACGGACAGGGGGAGGTTAAGAATAGTATAGGAAATATGGAAGACAAAGAACTTATGTGTATGACCTATGGACAAAAACTAAAGGGTGGGGAATGGGGGGGTGGAGGGGAAGAAAGGGTGAGAAATGGGTCAACTGTAATAGCATAATCAATAAAATATATTAAAAAATAAATTCCTATTTCTACACAATATAAAAAACTCTACATAGTTTTCAGTAAAAAGAAAAATTAAACTTTGCTAATGTTTTGTCTATAGGGGTAGGCAAAGGCAGGTTTACATAATACAAATAAATAGTAATAATAATAATAATAATACAAGAGTAAGTTGTTTTGTGTACACAACTATTAACCTACTTTTGCCCTCCCCCGTACAGATTGATACAGGAACTGCCTTTCAGACTGTATGTCCAGTGACTATGTTGCTCATGGTATCTGAGTTATCTTGAAGTAATAGTTGAAGTTTCAAAATACTTGCAGGTTATCAGTGATACCCTCATTTTGGGGGTTAGCTTCCAGCATATTGTGATATTTTTCTATTTAGATGCATTGTTATGGATTCATTGATTTGTAGTTACATGAATGGGAAAGTGGCTTACATACATTTCAGGAAAGAAATCACAGATTGAAGAGAAGAGTAACTGCAAGTGTAAGAGAACAACAACCAAGGCCAACCCATACTTCTATTCTTGGTGTAAACACTTTATAAGCCACGTTCAGAAATCATGATATTGCAAGTAATCATCTCTGACAAGACTTTAGTCAAAATGATTTAAAATTACTGAAAAGGCCACTTGAAATAGGAATTCATGTCTTTATATTAAAAAAAGATTTTAAACATTAAAGAATTCTAAACATCCTTGGGTTGTCATATATATATAATGTTTAATAATAATCAAACTGTCATTAAAATCTTGTCAGAAAAACAATATTACTGTGGCTACATTAAGGATTTTTGCTCTTGTTCTATTAAGTGACCTGTTCCCCATTACTTCAGTCTCTATTATTGTGTCTCTTGTTAATCAATGAGATAAATGGCACACTTCAAAAGAAGCCTTCTCTAAGAAAATAAGATTTAAAAAATAGAGAAATTGTAAATAGAAAGAAAAGAAGATAGAAAGTTGAGTGTATCATAATAGTAGGAAACAACAAGGAAGAAAAAGGATAAAAAAGCTAAAAAAAATCTTAAAATTGAGATTAAAATTTCTCCAGTCCTCTCTCCCTCAAAGTAATGTATGCCACAAAAACTACAGCATCTCACTTCCTTAAGGCCTTATTTCTAGTCTTCCAAAGGAAAACATTTTCTAGATATTTATTTTGTTCTTACAAGCATCTGATGTGTTTTCATGCTTATAGATCCCTGTTGAAGTTAGCCATATTTTGTAATAGAATGCAAAATGTCAAACTTCTTAATAATCTATTACATTTCTAAGACATTTTGATTTCTGTGAGCTTCAAAACAATTTCGGGTAGTTGAGTTTAGTCATATTGTATGGCAAGATTTTTAAATAGTGCAGTATATTTTTGCTGATTGTGTTGCATGCTTCTATTTCTTGGGAGGCAATAGGTCTTATATCCAGTAACTGATGATGGTACCTGGTATTTTGTTCTGCTCCTTGAAATTATCTCTGAGGGTCCTTAAGAATCTACTGGACTTGTATTCACTTCTAAATTATTTTAACTCTTTAAAATCAAACTAATGTATTTATTCTATTATAAAGTTAAATTTATGCCCTGGCTGCTGTGGCTCAGGATTGAGTGCTGGCCTGCAAACTAAAGGCTCAATGATTCGATTCCCAGTCAGGGCACATGCCTGTGTTGTGGGCCAGGTCTCCAGTAGGGTTCACACAAGAAGCAACCACATCTAATGCTTCTCTCCCTCTCTTTCTTCCTCCTTTCCCCTCTCTAAAAATAAATAAATAAATAAATATTTTTTAAAAAGCCATATTATGCTAAAGGGCTTATTACAGTAATAAGAAAAAGCAGCCTCTGCTTTCTTCTCTGGCTCTTGCTTCCTAGAGACAATCACTTTTACTCTCTCAGGCATATCTAGTATGTAAGTTTATATTTCTAACTTATAGTTGTAGACTGCTATTTATTATTATTTATCCACTTGAAATATATTTGACATACAACATTGTATAAGGTTAAGGCATACATGTTGTTTTGATATATTCATATATTGTAATATGATTGTCATTATAGCTTTAGTTATGTTTTTTCTTTTATTACTATTATTATTATTTTAAATCCTCATTCAAGGATATGCTTATTAATTTTAGGGAGAGAAGGAGGGAGGGAGAGAAAGAGACAGAGAGAGAAACGTTAATGTGAGAGAAACATCAGTCACTTCCCATATGAGCCTCGACAGGGGATCAAAGATGCAACCTTTTGGTGCTCTGACAACACTCCAACCAACTGAACTAGCTGGCCAGGAAACTCTTTCTTTTCTAAAATGTATTGTGATGTCTTCTGATTTCTAAAATGTAACTGATTAATGACATTATATAAAGTTCAGGTGTATAAATCTATATAAATCATCTGTGTATCACATTGTGTGCTCACCAGCCAAAGTCTCGTCTCCTTCATCATGATATATTTGACCCCCTTTTTCCTCTTCATCCTTCCCAACACCCTTTCCCTCTGGTAATCACCATACTGTTGTCTGTAACTATAAGTGTTTTTTTATTGTTGGTTTGTGGCTTTATGTTTTATATACAACATGTGACTTCTAATTATGCTATGTCTATAAAAATTGAAACAGTATGGTATTGGAAGGAAAATAGACACACAGATCAATAGAATGAGATTGAGAGTCAGAGGTAAACCTACATGTATATGAGCAATTAATTTTTGACAAACAAGTAAAATAGAAACAATGGAGAAAGGAAAGCATCTTTAATAAATGGTGTTGGGAAAATTGGAAAGTCACATGCAAAAGAATGAAACTAGACTTCTATTTGATATTCCACAAAAATTGACTCAAAATGGATTAAAGATATGAACATAAAAACTGAAATAATAAAATACATAGAAGAAAGCCCATACTAAACTTAATGGACCTTGGTCTTAGTGGGGCTTTTGTGAACTGGTCCCCATAGGCAAGAACGATAAAAGCAGATAAATGAATGGGACTGCATCAAACTAATAAGCTTCTGCATGGTAAATAAACCATCAAATAAACAAAAAAAATTTTTTCTCCATAACAAATGCTTTATTTTTTTCTGTCATTTTTCCCCCATCACTCCCCCCGATCCTAGCAATCCCCACCTCCCATCCTTGATCCTATCCCCCCTTTGTCTTTGTCCGTGTGTCCTTTATGCATGTTCTTTGACAATCCTTCCCCCTAATCCCTCCAATATCCCCTCTCACCTCCCCTCTGGTTACTGTCAGTTTGTTCTTAATTTCAATGTCTCTGGTTATATTTTTCTTGCTTTGTTTTGTTGATTAGGTTCCACTTATAGGTGAGGTCATATGGTATTTGTCTTTCACTGCCTGCCTAATTTCACTTAGCATAATACTCTCCAGATCCATCCATGTTATTGCAAAGGGTAGGAGCTCCTTCTTTCTTTCTGCTGCATAGTATTCCATTGGGTAAATGTACTACAATTTTTTGATCCATTTATTTACTAAAGAGCACTTAGGTTGCTTCCAGCATTTGGCTATTGTAAATTGTGCTTCTATGAACATTGGGATGCATAAGTTCTTTTGATCTGGTGTTTCAGTATTAGGGTATAGTCTCAGCAATGGAATTGCTGGGTCAAAACGCAGTTCCATTTTTAGAACAAAACAAAAAATTATGCTATTTTTTTTTAGTCATTAGAGGTGTTATTTATTTATTTATTTATCTATCACTTTTTATCATTGTTCAAGTACAGTTGTGTCCATTTTCCCCCACCACTCCCCACTGCCCCACCCGTCTTCACCTCCCACCCTCTATCACTATTTTTTGATTAATTTAAAAATTATTTTGTCCCTATAAAGGATATAAAGATTTTAGTTTTTTACACCTCTTTCTTCTCCTATCATTCAAATGAAGTTCTGTTTCAACTATGTATGCACTTAAAAAATATTTTACTTTAAATTATTTACAAAATATTTGCAAACAGTATAATTCCTGTATAATGTACTCTTCACCCAGGTTCCCCTAATGTTTACATCTTACATAGTCATAGTCAAATTTAAGGAGTGAACATTAGTATAGTACTCTTAAGTAAACTCTATACTTGATTCAAATTTCAGCAGCTTCAGCACTAATATCCCTTTTCTGTTCTAGGATCCAATCTAGGGAACCGCATTGCATTTAATCATCATGTGTCCTTAATATCCCAATGGTTTGTTACATTTTCTTAGTTTTCTTTGTTTCTCATACCGTAACACATTTAGAAAAGATCAGTCAATCACCTTGTAGGCTGCCCCTCAATTTTTTTTTCTGATGTTTTCTCATGATTATATTGATGAAAATCACTGCAGTGTTTATTGTATTGTGAAAGCATCAGGACTGCTAAATGTTAAAATTACTATATGAGACTTTAAGGAGAAATATTTGCATAGTCACAGATTATTTCTGCCAGATACATATTAATTACTGTGATGATTTTAGCAATGTCTATAAATTATTTGATGCACCTGTCTGCAAGAAGTAGAGTTGAATTCTCCTGTTGAGTACGTGTTGAATTTAGCAATTTACTGATGATAAATAGAGTATGGAAAGGGAAAAATAGTAACTTTACAGTGAAGAAATCTTTCAGATATGACTGTAATTTGACAAAGTGGTCAAAGTTAACATCATCCATAAGTAATGCTGGTATCATACCCTTCCTATTATGATGTGATGAGAAGGGCCCCGGAACTACGGGGAATGTGAAAGAGATGTGCTAAGTTAAAAGTTCCTATGATTTCCATGGAGATTGTATGCACAGATTTTTTTAAAAATTGAGAATCACAAACCACGCTTTACACAAAGTCAATTTTAAGATATATGTATTCAGGGCTACCAGAGCTCAAAGAAAGTAGGAAGACAAATAAACAACAACTTTTTTCTAGTTTACCAGGCCTACACTGAAACTCTTCTGGTTCTAGTGATCTTGATATATTTTTTTTTAAATTGACACTACAGTGGCTTCATGCATACATTCTAGTTTTAAGATTGTATGTGTTATGTGTGTGTTTCTCTAAATCTTTGTATATATTTGTACACCGTATATATGTATATTGTATATATGTGTATATATTTGTATATATATGTGTGTGTATATGTGTATATATATGTATATATATACAAACATATATGTTTGTATCTGAAGGTTTACCTTTTTTTAATTACTTTATTGTTCCTCAATTACAGTTGTCTGAATCCTCTCCCCTCCCCTCCCCCCACCACATCCAAACCCACATCAATCCCTTTCTTCCACCCACCCCCTTGGTTCTGTCCATGTGTCCTCTATAGTGGTTCCTGAAAACCCTTCTCCCCATAGTCCCCTCCCCAATCCCATCTGGCTATTGTTAGATTGTTCATAATTTCAATGTCTCTGGTTATGTTTTGCTTGCTTTTTTCTTTTGTTGATTATGTTCCAGTTAAAGGTGAGATCATATGGTATTTGTCCCTCACCTCTGGGCTTATTTCATTTGGCATAATGCTCTCCAGTTCCATCCATCCTGTTGCAAAGGGTATAAGCTCCTATTTTCTCTCTGCTGCGTAGAATTTCATTTTGCAAATGTACCATAGTTTCTTGATCCACTCATTTGCTGATGGGCACTTGGGTTGCTTCCAGCTCTTGACTATTGTAAATTGTGCTGCTATGAACATTGGGGTGCATAGGTACTTTTGGATTGGTGTTTCAGGGCTCTTAGGGTATAATCCCAGCAGTGAAATTCCTGGGTCAAAAAAAGTTCAATTTTTAGTTTTTTCAGGAAATTCCACACTGTTTTCCACAGTGGCTACCCCAGTCTGCATTCTCACCAACAGTGCAGTACAGTTCCCCTTCTCTCCACATCCCCTCCAACAGTTATCTGTTGCTTTGTTGATGATGGCCATTCTGACTGGTGTGAGGTGGTATCTCACTGTGGTTTTAATTTGCATCTCTCTGATGGCTAATGATGTTGAGCATCTTTTCATATTCCTCTGGGCTCTCTGTATGTCCTCTTTCGAGAACTGTCTGTTCATATCTTTTGCCCATTTTTTAATTCTTCCTGGTTTTTTTGTCTTCCTGGAGTGGAATCATGAGTTCTTTATATATTTTGGAGATCAAACCCTTGTCCGAGGTATCATTGGCAAATATGTTTTCCCATACTGTTGGTTCTCTTTTTATTTTAATACTGTTTTCTTTAGCCTCCACAGAAGCTCTTTATTTTGATAAGGTCCCATTTGTTTATTCTTTCCTTTATGTACCTTGCTCTAGGGGACATATTATTGAAGATGCTGCTGCGTGGAATGTCTGAGATTTTCCTACCGATGTTTTCCTCTAGGACTTCTATGGTGTCACGAGATACATTTAAGTCTTTTATCCACCTTGAATTTATTTTTGTGTATGGTATATGTTGGTGCTCGAGTTTCATTTTTTTGATTGTAGCCATCCAGATTTCCCAACACCATTTGTGGAAGAGGATATTTTTACTCCATTTTATGCTGCTGTTCCCTTTGTTAAAGATTAATTGACCATAGAGACTTGGATTTATTTCCAGGGTCTCTATTCTGTTCCATTGGTCTATCTGTCTATTTTTATGCCAGTACCAGGCTGTTCTGATTACAGTGGCCTTGTAATACAGTTTGTTATTGGGTAGTCTGATCCCTCCTACTTTGCTCTTCTTTTTCAAAATTGCAGCAGGTATTCAGAGTCATTTATGGTTCCATATAAATTTTTGAAGTGTTTGTTCTATATCTGTGAAATATGCCATGGGTACTTTGATAGGGATTGCATTGAATCTATAAATTGCTTTGGGGAGTATGGACATTTTGATGATGTTGATTTTTCCATCCATGAGCATGGTATATGTTTCCATTTGTTTGTGTCTTCCATGATTTATTTCTTCAGTGTTATGTAGTTTTCTGAGTACAGGTCTTTTACCTCCTTGGTTAGGTTTATTCCTAGGTATTTTATTTTTTTTGTTACTATATCAAATGGGATTTTTTCCTGATTTCTGATTCTGATGTTTCATTGTTGGTATAGAAAATCGCCCTTGATTTCTGGATATTGGCTTTCTATCCCGCTCTTTTGCCAAATTCATTGATATGGTCGAGTAGCTTTTTGTTGGAGTACATAGGATTTTCTATGTACACTATCATATCATCTGCAAACAATGACAGTTTTGTTTCCTCCTTTCCAATTTGGATGCCTTTTATTTCCTCTTCCTGTCTGATGGCTGTAGGTAAAACTTCCAATACGATATTGAGTAGAAGTGGTGATAGTTGACAACCTTGTCTTGTTCCTGATCTTAGTGGGAAATATTTTAGCGTTTGCCCATTGAGTATGATGTTGGCTGTAGGTCTCTCATATATGGCCTTATTATCTTGAAGAATGCTCCCTCTATTCCCACTTTACTGAGTGTGTTTATCGTAAATGGGTGCTATACCTCATCGAATGCTTTTTCTGCATCTATTGATATGATCATGTGAATTTTGTCTTTGCTTTTGTTTATGTGATGTATTATGTTTATTGATTTGTGAATAAAGTACCATCTTTGCATCCCTGGGATGGATCCCACTTGGTCATGGTGTATGATCTTTTTAATGTATTGCTGGATGCAGTTTGCCTATATTTTGTTGAGGATTTTAGCATCTATGTGCATCAGCAATATTGGCCTGAAGTTTTGTTTCTTTGTTATATCTTTGTCTGGTTTTGGGATTAGGATGATGCTGGCTTCATAAAAAGAGTATGGGAGTCTTCCATCATTTTGGATGTTTTGGAATAGTCTGTAAAGATAGGTGTTAGCTCTTCATTAAAGGCTTTGTAGAATTCTCCTGTGAAACCATCTGGTCCAAGGCTTTTGTGTGTTGGGAGGTTTTGATTACTGCTTCAATTTCATCAGATGTTATTGGTCAGTTCAGGCTTTCTGCTTCTTCTTCATTGAGTTTTGGAAGAATATATGTTTCTATAAATTTGTCCATTTCACCTATGTTTTCATATTTCTTGGCATACATTTCTTCATAGTAGTTTCTTACAATCCTTTGTATTTCTGTGGTGTCAGTTGTAATCTCTCCTCTTTCATTTCTGATTGTGTTTATTTGGGTCCTCTCTCTGTTTTTCTTGATGAGCCTGCTTAAAAGATTGTCAATTTTGTTTATCTTTTGAAAGAACCAGCTTCTGGATTCATTGATCCTTAGAATTGTGCTTTTAAAAGTCTCTATGTCATTTAATTACTCACAGATCTAAGCACATTACATGAAGGCCCAGATGCATCACTGATTGTTAAGGCCCAGAGAATGTACTGTTTCTCATACATCTGAAGACTTCTGTGTTTTATTTATTTTGTTGGGGTATGGATTATATCGCACTTTCTAGGTGTGTTATTTTGAAAGGATAGTAACTACAAACTCATTTTCAAGTCCATTTTGTAGGTTTTAAAATAAAAATTAATGACAGAAAAACAGATGCTCAGTAGCAGCTCTGCAATAAGAAAGGAGAATTCAGAGCACAATGCCCACTCCCAAGAGAGATCTTCCTCTTACAGAGCTTAAGCAAACTGATGAAAAATAAAACTTGTAGGCAGGGAAAGAGGAATAGAAAAAAGAGACATGACAGAAATTTACTTAAAGTTATTTTAGCCCATGTGTGCCTGCTTACTTGCATGAAAGTTTTTATGTCCAGCCCATAAAACAGTATGGAATGTGACCTGCATGTTGCCTCTAAATTTGCTTATATATAAGTAATTGTACATTACAATAGATTTATGAGGAAGAATACTGCTAGGAGATCATCCTATGTTAACCATTTCAGTTATTTCCATGGAAGTAAGGTGGAAGTTAGTTTTTTAATGCATTGCTTGAGTTTCTAGCTCGCACAGTAACCACTGGTGAGTGATGAGGCATTCTGAGTACGCCAACCCATAATGGGCAGGAGCTAAAGCAATCATTTTTGTTGCTCCATTATAATGAAGCCTTTTAACTTGATTCAAGGAGAAGAATTTTGTATTGAACCAGACTTAGTTCAATTTACAATTTATTAATTCTTAGTAATTAACCCATGTACATTTTACACATTTGCCTTAAAATATATTTTACTGAATTATAAAATATATTTTATTAGATTCTACCATTAAAAAGATAGTTTGTGTCCTTCAGGCATCATTTCTTTATAACCTGCCTTCTGGCCTTAGAAAAAGCAATATAAATGGAAGAGGGAGTCTCCTCACTTAATTTCATACATCAGGTCATCATCAAAATATTTATTTCCATATCTTCCTACACAGAAGGTGACAAAAGGTTAATAAGAATGCAAGTGGAAAATAATTAAGGATTAAAGTATATACAATAAAATGCAAAACAAATCAAAATAAATAAAGTTTAGTGTGACTATTAAGTTAAGTAATATGTCTCGATACTCACTGCAATCATAAATTGTTGTTATTTTTCTTTTGAAGGACAGAAGAAACCTGACATATAGAATAAAACTACTCCTTACTGATACATCTAGGAAATAATTTTAAAAAGTAATGATGTAAACAGTAAGTAATTTCTTCAAAAGTTTCCAGAATGCCTTTACCAATGGTAGATATCATAAGCAGGTAATACTTCATTACCATTTTCATATTTCTCTCTTTAGATAATTCCTTAGGCTTCTTTTTTTTTTCTTTTTAATTTAGTACTAGGTTTGTCTATAAGGTTAAATAATCAAATACAACAATTATCAAAAACAAAGTAGATTTTTTTTCATTAAGTCTAGAAATAATTAATCCAGAGTACATAAGGCAATCTCATAAAATACTCAGGGATTGCAGAATCTAGCTTGCTTTTTCTATCAGCATTAGCTTGTGGCTTCTGGTTTCCCATTCTCAATTTGGTTGTATAAGTCCCAGTCTTCCAAATTATGCTGCATTTCAGCCAGAAGAAAAGATGAAAACAGGTGGAAAAGGGCACGCCTCTCCCTGTAAGAAAAATTCCAGAAAAGTTCTATTAGTCCCAATATATTCATGTCTAATTATTAGTAGGGAGTGGGCTATTTAGTATTTTAGCTGTGGTCTAGATAAAAATCAGGCATTGCAATTATCATGGAGGAAAGGGAGAAGAGGTATTGAGAGACAACTTAAGCTCTCTGACATCCTAAGGCTTTTAGTGTGCCAGAGAGGATATGTGATAAAGACCATGTATTTATGTAGAGTTTATAATTGTTGTAAGGAAAAGTTCAGGCAATTGTGTATACTGTATTTCAGTCTCTGAGGGTAGGGTATGCAAAATTTACAATACATGGTAGGCAGTAGTACTGATTTTATCCAAAATTATGTGATTCAATCAATCACTCTCCAAGTATAGATAAACTAAAAATGTAATAACCCTAATAAAAGTATATTAAAATCAATCAGACTCATTAATTTTCTACAAATTATAATGTCCTGGAATATTTTTCCACTAATGCCTTGGATGCCGATAATCTTGAAAAATAATGAAAAATTAGATAGTCTTGGCCAGTTGGCTCAGTAAGTTGGAGCATTATCCTGTACATCAAAAGATTGTAGGTTGGATCCCTGGTGAGGACACATACTTAAGTTGCAGGTTTAATTCCTGGGCAGAGCATGTATTGGAGACAACCGATTAATCTCTCTCTCTCTCTCTCTCTTTCACTCTCTCTCTCTCAAATCAATAAACATATCCTCAGGTGAGGATTTTAAAATGTTTTTTTTTTAATTAGATGATATTCACCTGAAAACAAAATAATTGTAGTTTTACCTACAAGGGAAAAAAAAGAGAAATGCCTTCCATAAAAATGCGTGTTTTTGTTCATTTTTGTGAAATTTCTTGTACATCAAACACGTTTTGTAATCATTCTGAAGGATTGAGTGTAGATTAATAAAAACATGTCTGTTAAATTGCCTTAAAAGTGAAAAGGCTTAAAAATAGATAAAACTGAATAAAACAGACGTGAGATTTTTCTGAAACAAAAATGTTTTTTATGCTTCCTATAGGATTTATGTTGCTTTGCTTCATCTAATCCTTCATACTTACTTTGAATGGAGCACCTTTGATTAAACAGGCATTTTCTAGGACCTGGGGACTATGGCTAAGGAGACATGGGCTTTACAATCTGGCAGAAGGACATAATCTAAATAAGTAATAAACTGAAATTGCAATTAATTTCAAAACAAACATACGGGATGAAAAGAGAGCATATGGAAATATATAACAACATAAAAAATTAGGAAAGAAAAAACATTGATTAGGAACAGCATGAAGTTGATGAAACAAGTGTACTATATTTAAAGTAAGAAACTTTCTTTTTTTTTTTTAAGATTTTATTTATTTATTTTCAGAGAGAGGAGAAGGGAGGGAGAAAGAGCAATGTATGGTTGCCACTCACATGACCCTCACTGGGGACCTGGCCTGCAACCCAGGCATGTGCCCTGACTGGGAATCGAACCGGGACCCTCTGGTTCCCAGCCCGCACTCAATCCACTGAGCTACACCAGCCGGGCACAAGTGTACTATATTTAAAATCATGAATTCATTGTAGACTTTATGCTGAAGAAACTATGTGAAAAGTGAAAATAACAGCCCTGGCTAGGTGACTCAGTTGGTTGGAGTGTCATCCTGTACACTGAAGGTCACAGGTTTGATCCTTGGTCAGAGCATGTACCTATGTAGCAAGCTCGATCCCCAGTAACGGTGCATATGGAAGGCAACTAATCAATGTTTCTCTCTCACAGTGATGGTTTTCTTTTGTTCCCTCTCTATCTCTCCCACTTCCTCTCTCTCTAAAATCAGTAAACATATCCTTGAGTGAGGAATTAAAAGAAGTGAAAATAACAGAGTAATGACATTTTCAATAGTGAAAAAACTTACAACCGGGTTTCCATATTCAGTTACATCATCAAGACTTCTTTGTGTCTATACAAGACAAGAGTATCCACTTTCAACAATTTATTCAAAATAATATTGGAAATTCCAGCCACAGTAATAAGACAAGAAAAAGAAATAAAAGACATCCAAAAAAGGTGAAAGTAAAATTGTCATTATTTGCAGATGACATGACAGTATACATAGAAAATCCTATAGACTCCACCAAAAACTACTCAACCTAATAAGTGAATTTATTCAGAAATTGAAGACATTTTTGTACACCAACAATTAAATATCAGAAAGAAAAACTAAGAAAAAATCACATTTACTGTAGCAAGAAGAAAAGTAAAATACCTTGGAATAAACTTAACCAAGAATGTAAAAGACCTGTACTCAGAAAACTACACAACACGGAAGAAAGAAATTAAAGAACTTACCATAAAAATGGAAGCACCTACCTGGTTCATGGATTGGAAGAATTAATATCATCAAAATGTCCATACTACCTAAAGCAATTTATAGATTCAATACAATCCCTATCAAAATACCAATGACATATCTCACAGATATATAATAAACACTTCAGAAATTTATATGGAACCATAAACGACCCCAAATAGCTGCAACAGTTTTGAGAAAGAAGAACAAAGTAGGAGGGATCACAAGACCTAAAATGAGACTATATTACAAAGCCATGGCAATCAAAACAGTCTGATACTGGCATAAAATCAGACACATAGATCAATGGAACAGAACAGAGAGGCCAGAAATACACTCATATCTCTGTTGTCTATTAATATATCACAAAGGGGGAAGAGGCATGAAATAAGGTAAACATAGCTGTGGCAGTGATTTCCACACTTGTGTAAACACGTAGTCCTGAGAATTTACACGTTTTGAGCACAGCTCCATGTGATTCCCGTGTGAGCAAGTGTGGATCATGTCTGTGGAATGGGAACTCTCTAATAGGAATTTGGCAAAGACGTATCTTAAAAAGTTCTGGCTTGCTGACCCCTGCATATTACTTTAACCTGGTCCTGTCTGCCACAGGACCTGAATTTACATCCTGATGCCCTGCTGATGAGTAATCTTACCACTGTTCTGCTTAATCCCATGAATAATCAATCCAATGTAAATTGATAATGCCCCTGATAAAAACCCTGGCTGGGCAAGTGAGAGGGCTTTTTCCTGAGATGGGGGGAATCATCCATGTGGCCCCGGTCTCTCTTTCCCCACATCTCGGTATGAGATTCATACCCGCATTGGGTCACGGTCACCCACGGGTATCAGCAGGTCCGATCTACCCCATGTCACATAGCTTCTTCAACAAATGGTGTTGGGAGAATGGGAATTGTACATGCAAAAAAATGAGACTTCCACCATACACAAGATCGCCAAATTTCACCATACACAAGAATGAACTCAAAAGGGATAAAATATTTCAACATATGCTGCAACACCATAAAAGTTCTAGAGAAGAACATAGGCAGGAACAGTTCAGATAAATCACACAACAATATTTTTGCTGATATATCCTCTAGAGTAAGGGAAATAGAAGAAAGAATAAACAAATGGGACTACATTAAACTAAAAAGCTTCTGCAGGGCTAAAGAAAACATCAACAAAATGAAAAGGGAAGCAACCATGTGGAAAAATATATTTGCCAACCATCTTCGACAAGGGTTTGATCTCCAAAATATATAAAGAACCCATATGAGTCAACACCAGGATGGCAACCAATCCAATTAGAAAGTGGACAAGGGACCTAAAAAGACACTTCTCTAAGGAGGACATAGAGAGGGTCTATAGGCACATGATAGGATGCTCAACATCACTAGCCATCAGAGAGGTGCTAATTAAAACCACAATGAAATGCCACTTCACACTGGTTAGAATGGCTGTCATTAACAAGTCAACAAACAACAAGTGCTGGCCAGGTTTTGGATAAAATGGAATCCTAATACACTTTTGATAGGAATACAGAGTGATACAGCCACTGTGGAAAACAGTATGGAATTTCCTCCAAAAACTAAAGATAGAACTGCCTTTTGATATGGAAATTCCACTGCTGGGATTATACCATAAGAATCCTGAAACTCCAATTCAAAAGAAGCTATACACCCTTATGTTCATAGCAGCATTATTGACCATAGCCAAGTGCTAGATATAGTGTAAATGCCCATCAGTAAATGAGTGGATCAAAAAAACTATGCTACATTTACACAATGGAATACTATGCATCAGAAAGAAAGAAGGAACCCCTACTTTTCGTGACAGCATGGATGAAACTAGAGAGTATTGTACTAAGTGAAATAAGCCAGGTGGTGAAAGACAGATACCATATGATCTCACCTATAAGTGGAACATAGTAAACAAAACAAACCAGTAAGCAAATTAGAACCAGAGGCATGGAAAGAAGGAACAGATTGAAGCCACCATAGGGAAGAGGGAGGAGATAAAGACTAAAAGAAGGGGTAGGGTCTAGTCAAGGAACAGGTATAAATGACCCATGGATATGGACAACAGGGCGGGGATTGACTGTGGGAGCCAGGGGTGGGCAGAACAGGGGGGAACAATGGGGGAAAACTGGACAACTGTAATAGAACAACAACAAAAAAAATAAAATTAGAAAATCTTTTTTAAAAAGTACATTTAGAAAGCAGAGAGAACACAATCAAAAGAATAATTTCCTAAAACCTATCCTTCTCCTTGACCAAAAATTCCACATAACAAGCTATTTGTTTGATCTTGCAGCATAGTAAAAATTATATTCTTTTCTTTTTGCAAGTCTCAATATAATTTTCTAAGTAAGTCTCCAGATAATATCTTACTTTGGTAGTCATGCAACAAGGAGGAATCGCCACTTTTTTTTTTAATATTTTATTTATTTATTTTTAGAGAGCAGGGAAGGGAGAGAGAAAGAGAGGGAGAGAAACATCAATGTGTGGTTGCCTCTCACATGGCCCCCACTGGGGACCTGGCCCGCAACCCAGGCATGTGCCCTGACTGGGAATCGAACCTGCAACCCTTTGGTTTGCAGCCCACGCTCAATCCACTGAGCTACACCAGCCAGGGCAGGAATCGCCGCTTTAACAGATAGTTTATCAGGCATCAATCAAACTTACACACAAGTGGAATGAAATAGTGATAGTCTTTAATAAGAGAGGAAGTAGGGAAGGAAGTACTCTATACTTTTTCATGGGCTGCTAGGTCATCAGAGACAAAGGCTGAGATAGCATTCAGGTTTGCATTTACAACTCATCAAAAATGTAACATTTCCGAAAAAAAATTATGAAATCTGATTATGTTTAAAGGTTTTATTTATTGTTTTTAGAGAGAAGGGAAGGGAGGGAGAAAGAAAGTGAGAGAAACATCAATGTGTGGTTGCCTCTTCCATACCCCCAACCGGGGACCTGGTCCACAACCCAGGCATATGCCCTGACTGGGAATCAAACCTATCAATCTTTGCAGGTTTGCAGGATGGCACTCAATCCACCAACCGGGGCTAAAAATGTAACATTTTTTGTTAAATTTGATCTCAAGGTATTTAAAATAAGTAAATGGAATTTTAAACTCATTACAAAATGGATTTTTTCTTCTCTTGTATCACATGCAATCTAATTTTTGTTTGTGTCTCTCCCATTCTCAAAATTATTTGTCATTATTTCTAGACTCTATCATGGTTAGACACCAAGGTAATAATGTTATTAATAAGAATATATCTGAGATGAATTGCTTGTTTTTACTTCATAAACTGGAAAATTTTGGCATAGAAGTCAATTGTAATTATTGATGCTGTCTTATTCGACATAAAAGATTCATATAATGACACAGTGAGCAAATAGAAAGGGGATTGAATCCTGTATATGAAACAAGAATCTGAGGAAGTGATAGAATCCTCAGAATTGCTAAAGAAATTAAACAGTTTATTCAACATTGGAGAAGCTACCATCTATAAAGCCAGTCTTATACAATGAATGCCATGTATATATAGGGAAGAGAGAAAAGTGTT
Source organism: Micronycteris hirsuta (assembly GCA_004026765.1). Taxonomy (NCBI): domain Eukaryota; kingdom Metazoa; phylum Chordata; class Mammalia; order Chiroptera; family Phyllostomidae; genus Micronycteris; species Micronycteris hirsuta. The sequence continues at coordinate 72,172 of PVJI01003095.1, forward strand.
ATAGATACAAGAAGGCAGCCACATAGAAGCATTAATACCAGCCGCAAGCTCCAAAGGAGTACCATTCACATAGACCATGGTGTGTCAGTCTTACCATCCTCAATTTTCCCTGATGTTCTCAATCCTATCAGTTACTAATATCTGAGGCACCTGTGTACTTTGAGAGCTCTGATAAGCAAGAACTGAGTATAACAAAACAAGTAAAGAAGATATTAAGAGTTTCCAAAGCAATAGACACCATTTTTCCAACATAGATTCTAGTGATAAACCCGAGGTAGATTTTACATTTTAGTCTTATAACTGGGAGATGATCTCTCCTTTAAAATTGAAAATTTCCATAATGGGTAATGGTTTTTCCTGGAAAACATTAAAGAATATAAATGTGAATATTTGTCAAAAGTCCATTTGTAAGAAGTATAGTAAAAAAATTGAACAACTCACTTCTGCCCATCACATTCTACCAGTCAGAGGTCTGTGCACTGGCCCTTTATTACTATATTTGGCCATTGGGTGAACATGGCTTTTATTACATCACAAGTCAATATTCAAAGACATGACAAACAGCCAAGAAGAACTTATTGCTCCCAAAAGTGGAGAAATTTTGGAAGTTCTATGAAAAGAAAACTTTCAGTTTTAGATTCACAAGATGTTCTGCTGCACATGAAAAATCTCATTGTATTTATTTTCTGGATAATGGGAAGCTTCAAGCTCATTGCATTTGTTTCTGGGAAGCTAAGTGCTACATGTATTATCCACCTCTGGCAAATGTAAAGGCCAGAAAAAATCAGTTTCTACATTCTAGTGTAGCTTACCTACCTAGTCTACCTTACCTTTATTTATCCTTTGATCCAATTTTTCAACCATTTTTTCAAACCCTTTTCCATTGTATTTTTGTAAAATATTCAAATACTATTATTGATCATCATAAAGTATAAATAAATCCATGATTAAAGCCTAAATACAATAAAGCTCAAACTCAAAGATTAAGGTCCATTGAAAGGAAAAGATCATTATTTGTCTTATTTAATATATTTCATCGCATTTATAAATGTAACAATAATACATTATACATACATATTAACAATTTAAAAATGCAAAACAGTCTGAAAACACTTTCTTTTCTGTTTTGTAACTAGTTTGGTGCAAAACATGACCTGAATTGACATGAAAATAAAGCTTTTTATTGACCCCATACAGTGTGAATATGCTTAAGTTTCTCTGAGCAGCAAAGTGTGTTTGGTTACAGGGATCAGACCCTGTGCTATGGAATATATGGTATATCATACTACTACTAGCATGGTACAACATAATACTTTTGTCACATGTCTAAAGTAATTTGATGGAGTGTTACCCCCCTTATTTTTAAGTTATGACAATTTTTCTGTAAACTTTCAGCATGTGTTTTTCTTATTTTTAAAGATCACTTAACATTCACTACCCATAGAGCATTATATTGAACTTCTAACAATGAGAAGGTATGCCCCATTGCTTCTGTTTTGGTCATGAGATAGCTGGTCCAGTGTAGCCCAATCTATACAGTTCAATACAGACCAGAAAGAAATAGCAATACAATCACAAGTCATGGCGCAGAGATCCCCCTTCTGTGATGAATTAGAAATATTTAATCAGTGCTACCAACAATAGTTTTCTGATGAATTACATCAATTTTTAAGGAAACTTGCAGGGTCATGATACGATGTTAAATGAGGAAAGGGTAACTTTTAAGAAGTAGGGTACCGAATTCAAAGTTGTATTTACATGGGTGAAGTGGGAAGGCATTAATTTTTATAATGGATATATACCTTTATTTTCAAAATATTTTAAAATATTAAACAATATGTGCACTAGGCATTGTGCAAGCACTTTACATTATTATCTCATTTAATGCTCATCTCATGCTTGAGATAGATTCCATTATTCTTTGCATTTCATTGATAAGGAAACATGTTCAGGAAGAAAACTTATTTGCCTTTGCTGTCTTTCAATGAAGGGGTGGGAAGCATGACAGGAAAAGAAATAAATGGTGTTTTTGTGTCCACACAGCTGGCTATTGTTATACCTTTGATGTATCATAAACAACACAGGTTCCTGACCCCTGAATAAAATATGAGATCCACCCATTGTTAATATAACAAGAACAGCTTGCATGACATCAATGTAACCTGGTAGCCAAGGAGGGTGGACTGGAATGTGCGTGTGTAAACAATGACGACTTCACTGTACTCATCAGTGGGGGCGGTAGACACCACTGAGTGAGCATGTGTACTGTCTGGCCATCACATTCAAAATGACTGAGCAAGGAGAGCAACAAATCTGCATCAAATTTTTCATTAAGCTTGAACATTCCTCCATAGAAACTATTTGGATCATTCAGAAAGCTTTCAGGGATGAGGCAATGAGTGCAGCACAAATAAAAGTGTGGCACAAATGCTTCAAACATGGTAAAAAATCTGTTGATAGTGACCCACATTCTGGAAGGCCTGCAACAAGCAGAACACCTGAGAATGTTGAATATGTATGGGCTGCAATCAACAAGGATAAGCGACTGAGTACAAGAACTAGAAGCTGATCTAGGGATTCCAAAAACTACTGGCTTTTACTAAAACTAAAATCGTCTTTGAAAGATTTCAGACCATGGACGAGATTCAGGAAAATAAGATGGGGCAGCTGATGGATAATCCAATAACGAATTTTGCAGAGTGTTTTGAACAGTGAAAGAGATGCTGAGAGAAATGTGTGTGGTTTTAATGTGCCTACTTTGAAGGCAACTCAGTTATCACTGTCCTATGTACAATATTTCAAAAAAAGAGGAACAAATACGTGTGTGATATTCCCAAATCTTGGATCCAGTAAACAGTATGGAGCTTGAGATGCCCTGGGAAGAAATGTAGCCCTTGTGATTTTACATGTCACCAGCTACAACCCAGTAAAATTATGCATCACAGATGCTGGGTTTTGTTTCACTCAATCCTTATCCCCAAACCCCTACTCCCACATCCTCTTTTACTGTGAGGAAAGAAAGAAAAAAGCTTCCTAAGGAGAAGACTTTCACCCTCCAAACTTCTATTTTACTAGAGCTGGGATATAATTTCTAAACATGTGTTAGGCATGTTGTGACCAAAAGAATCACAGAAATGCTCCCTAGCTGTCATCTTCTACCGTAAACTTTCTTTTTTGGTTTAAACTTTTGCTCAGTTTTTTAGTTTTTTACAGCCCAAGTTATTTCTAATTAATACATGTGTCAGTTCGTCCTTCTTTTTTCCACAAACAGTATTATACCTAGGGTGAAATTTCATAATTGTGTGATATTAAAGTTTATGTGATATCATGTTGACAGTTTCCAGTCCCCCATGAACTGTGTGCAGCCCTGTGTTTCTGTTTTAGACTCACTATGTCAGGGGTGTCAAATTCATTTTCACTGGGGGCCACATCAGCCTCGTGGTTGCCTTCGAAGGGCTGAATGTAATTTTAGGACTATATGAATGTAACTACTCCTTAACAGTTAAGCTAAAGCTCGGTGCTGCGCCAGGTAGAAACAAGGTGGAAGGATGGATTTGGCCTGTGGACCTTGTGTTTGCCACCTGTGCACTAGGTGGTTCCCTTTTCCCTAGACATATGAAAGCCAACCACTCTTCCGTGCCTTTGCTTAATGCTGTAGCTTCTTGTGAACTGGTGACATCACTGTGAAGTATTTTCTGGTTAGTTCAGGACCCTCAAATGTTCTGTGCTTATCTTTCTGAATATTACCTTAACACTCTATTTATACCCTATCATAATATTGACTCTTTATTTTTTTAATCATATACTTATATATGTGTTTCCATCATTAAGCTATGAGCTATAAGAGGTCAGGAGTCATGGCACATGTCTCATATACACAGTAGGTGTTCAGTAAATATTTTGTTGTTGAATGAGTTTATAATTTCTTCCTTCTTTGAACCCCCTTTAAAAATGCATTCTTACTTCTTTGTGGGAAAAGTCATTTACTTTTTTTAAATCATATAACTCAATAGTGGGCTGCTCAGAGGGAATATATAAATGCATTCTTGGTGCATAGCTTCATTATAATTTTTCATTTCAGAAACAAAATACTTAAAACTAAAGCCTCTCAGTTTCTTACTCATCTTTGTATCTTGCATATATTTTAACTTAAATTCATACTTGATGAATCAAATTGAGCTGTTAATAGTTAATACATTAAGCATATCTCAATCATCATGTTAATTGTTACTTCCCTTCTGGGGATGGGAGTGTGGTATGAGTGATGAGGGATATACTATAACTATCCAGTTCACTAAAGGAGTTTGTAAAAATCTCCTCTACTTAAGGTAACAGTGAAAAATTAATTTGTTCTAAAAGGGAAACAGATTCCACATTCTTGATTTAGAAGTGTTTGAAGGAAATGAAAGAAGAATCTGTTTTCAAGAACTTTCTAGTTCCCTCTCTCTACTAGTCAATCCAATTCAAGTGCAATGTAATAAGTTAATTGAAACATGTGATTGACAGAGGCAAGACACAATGTCTGATGTGAGGACTTCTCTATAAAAACCATGAAAATAACTAAGGATCCTATTATTTAATTAATGACTCTATGTCTTTGCAAGACTTACTCAGAATCTACCTAAATAATGATTGAGATCAAATCTATAATTGTCTATTATGTCATCAAACCAGAAGTGGAGAGAATGTTAATCAATATCTGTTTGAATCTTAACTATTCTGAGCCCAAAGGCCTAAGATGAAAAGAGTATCACATGTAAATACAGTTGAGATGTCACTTATCCCACCAGAGGTATTTAGGAACTGAAGCATAAGAAGGTAATAAACAATCATGAAATTCAATAGAAAATATTTAAAAAAAATTAAAAAGCAGTTTCTGTGATAAGCAAAAGAATGGGTAGAGAGAGGAATTGAAGGAGAACTTTTATTATGTAACAAAAAGTAATATAAAATAATGAAGATGTAAGAAAACTCATAAAGTATGTATTTTTAAAAGTTGTCTTTCTAGGCCCCGAGGCTTCTGCATCAGGGTGGTGATTCCTGTTAGTGCAACAGACTTCCCACCAAAATGGAGGCGTAGGTAGACACACCTTGCCTCCTCGCACAACCAAAAGAGGAAAAACAACAATTTAAAAAAACAAAAACAGCCAGAACTGACAGAAAATTGAACTGAGTGGAAGTCCAACAACCAAAGAGATAAACAAGACACGTTCATCCATACCGGTAAGCAGGGCAGAGCTGGGCAGAGAGCGAGCAGCAAGACAGCAGTTTGTGGAGCAGTACAGACAATGCAGCAGCTGCCTGGATGCACCTGGCACACTCAGCGTAATCCACCCTGCAGCTGGCCAACCGGACCCAGCGGGTGGAGACTTGTGGCCTGGGCAGTCCCTCATTCGCACACAGATAAACTGGGAGGAAAAGCTGGGGAGTGGAGCAGACCTTGCAGCCCACCAACGCAGGGAAATAAAGCCTCAAACCACCCATTGAAAACACCTGTGGGGGTTCAGGCAGCAATGGGTGGAACTCCTGGCCTCACAGAAGAGTTCACTGGAAAGACCCACAGGGACTTGGAACTCCGCAAGCCTACTCACCCACCCCAGAGCCAGCACAGAACGACCCAATTTGCTTGTGGGTAGCGGAGGAAGTGTGGAGAGCTAGCAAGTGCCATTGTTATCTCAGACCCCGCCCCCACAAACAGCACCACAACACAGGATGTGGGTTACCCCACCCTAGTGAACACCTAGAGCTTCGCCCCTTAAAGTAACAGGCACGCTGAGAAAAAAAAAATGGCCTAAATTAAAGAACAGATCAAAACTCCAGAAAAAATACAACTTAGTGATGAGGAGATAGCCAACCTATCAGATGTACAGCTCAAAACACTGGTAATCAGGAAGCTCACAGGATTGGTTGAAATTTGGTCACAATTAGAGGAACAAATGAAGGCTAAAGGAAATGAAGGGAAATGTGCAGGGAATCAATAGGGATGAGAAGGAAACTGGGACTCAAATCAACAGAGTGAACCAGAAGGAAGAAAAAAAAACATTCAACCAGAAAAGAATGAAGAAACAAGAATTAAAAAAAAAAAAATGCCCTGGCTGGTATAGCTCAGTGGATTGAGCGCGGGCTGGGAACCTAGCAGTCCCGGTTCGATTCCCAGTCAGGGCATATGCCTGGGTTGCGGGCCAGGTCCCCATGAGGGCCATGTGAGAGGCAACCATACATTGCTGTTTCTCTCCCTCTCTTTCTCTCTCCCTTCCCCTCTCTCTAAAAAATAAATAAAAATAAAATCTTTAAAAAAAAAACAAAAAACTGAGGAGAGGCTTAGGAACCTCTGGGACATCTTTAAATGTCCCAACATCTGATTCATAGGGGTGCCAGAAGGAGAAGAGGAAGACCAAGGGATTGAAAACTTATTTGAACAAATAATGATGGAGAACTTCCCCAAGCTGGTGAAGGAAATAGACTTCCAGGAAGTCCAGGAAGCTCAGAGAGTCCCAAAGAAGTCGGACTCAAAGAGGAACACACCAAGACACATCATAATTACATTACCCAAGATTAAAAATAAGGAGAGAATCTTAGAAGCAGTAAGAGAAAAAGAGACAGTTACCTACAAAGGAATTCCCATAAGACTGTCAGCTGATTTCTGTAAAGAGACTTTGCAGGCAAGAAGGGGTTGGAAAGAAGTATACCAAGTCATGAAAGTCAAGAACCTATATCCAAGAATACTCTATCCAGCAAAACTTGCATTTAGAATGGAAGGGCAGATAAAGTGCTTCTCAGATAAGGTCAAGTTCAAGGAGTTCATCATCACCCAGCCTTTATTATATGAAATGTTAAAGGGATTATATAAGGAATGGAGGGGTATCAACACGGGAGTGCGAGGAGGAGAGAGGAGGAAAAAGTACAGAGAATAAGTAGCATAAATGGTAGGTAGAAAACAGACAGGGGAGGTTAAGAATAGTATAGGAGATGTAGATACCAAAGAACTTATGTGTATGACCCATGGACAAAAACTAAAGGGCTGGGAATGGGGGGCTGTGGGGCGGAGGGGAATAAAGGGAGGGAAATGGGACAACTGTAATAGCATAATCAATAAAATATATTTTTAAAAAAGTTGTCTTTCTAGAAACTAAGATGCTTTAAAGAATTTTGTTTCTGAAATGAGAAGTTAAAATAAAACTATGCATTTAAAACAAATTTTTATCATTTTTCCAAATGTCACATAATAATTAAGATAATTTAGTAAATATTACTTTATAATTGAATTTATATTTACAATTTAAGTATTTAGTAGCTTTAAAACAATATTTTAAAGTGATTTTCCTGCATATTAATTTTCAATAAATGTCAAATGGTGGAATACCTCTTAAATTTTAATATTGTATATAGAGTTTAACAGAACATTTTATTGACTGTAAAAGAATTGAGTAAAATGAAAGGATTTTCCACATATTAAATTTTTTTAATTAAAATAAAAAGGAAAATCATTGAGTGGTACTTAAATGAAAAAGAAATCGTTATATCAAAAACTTTCTGCCCACAATGGAAATAAGTCATTCTTCATTAAGCAGCAAGATAGTTACCTGTTCATCTAACCTAAACATTTACAGTAACTGAGTTAAAGACTGTTGAAAATCAAATCTATTGCAGTGAAGATAGTTTCTCTGCATTAGGAAAATGAATAAATTAAAAGTCTGCTTTAGCAATTTAGTCTTCCTAAGCAAATTCTGCAAGCTCGGTAGAAAATGTCAAAACCTGCTGATATCTAACAGAGTCAACTCAAGTTTGTGTATCCCAGTCCACTCTACCTTTCCATCCGGCAGTACATGTGGAAATAGAAAAGCAGCTTTCTAATTAATCAAAGTCAGATGTGCCTGAATGCCTGGAGTTGCTGCTGATCCTTGTCCCAGCTTCTCCCATGTTCTCGCTCTATGTTTTTACCTTGAAAACTTCTGCTCTGAGCTGGGAATGCCTGAAGGGCTTGCACGGTAAGTCAATGTGAAATTATCTCAGCAGGAAGAAGTTGCTTTTCAGCTTAAATGATTTAAGGCAGCAATTTTTCACACTCTCAAACTCTGACAAACGCCCAGATTGCCTCTCATGTCTGACTTCAAAATATTCAAAGAAAAGCTATTTTTATTAAAAACACTCTAGAGAAAATTGTATGTCACTGGTTCTCTGATATAACTTCATTTCTCCTGACAGTGACAATTTTCACCTCAGTACAATTTCTTTATTTTTTCCAAAGCTAATTCTGCTTAATATTAGTATTTATACAAACTCATATCAACTTGTCTTTGTGAAATATTCAAGAGTGTCAGGTAAATGTTGCTCACTGTCACTCATCTTCTTTGGGTGTTCAAAATGATCAATTGATTTAAAACTACACCTAGTTACTTTGGATATTATTGTTTTATTTGTAAGGGAGAACTTAACAACTGTTAAAACCCTCCATTTGACAAGACTGCGTCTGCAAAACGCAAGGATTTCCAAACTTAATGGCATGTATCTGTTGCCAAAAAACTGTAAAAGTTTATCTTAATAAATTTGTTTTATGGCTAAATATACCACGTAATACACTGCCTGTTTTGTCTTATGCTGCTTACATGTTAATAAGATTACACTGGATGTCATATTGAACTGAAACATCACATTTGCTTTATTATGAATGCTGGCAGTGCAGAAACATCACATTATAATCACTTCAAAAAAGAAATATATTCTGCATATTTTCATATGTGTTTATAATTCCACTAAACCTCAGCAGAATCAAACTCAGTAGGGACCAGAATGACAGAAGGTTTAATGTTTCAGAGCCTGCTGAAATCTTGGTGCATTGATATATAGCAGCATGGTTAATATGTATTAAGTGACTTGTGGCCTGTGACCTCAAAGTGTATCTTCTGGCCTTATCACATTTCCATGAGAAAAAGTAACTACTGGCACGTGAATTTCCCACAAATAGTTTGGAGTTTTTTTAAAGGGTTAATTTTATTTTTAACTGTGAAAGCCTGAAGTAAAGTGTTTATAAAGGTAATGTGAGCAATAATCATTATCCAAGTACTATAGCAAGGGAGCAAACTACTTTTAAAATTCATGTACCAATTTCCTTCAAGTATGAATTTTATATCTTACTAAATGTATTATTTCTAAATAAATATGGATTATTTTTATTTTATTTAAATCCATTACAGAGAAGTTAAAAAAATTACCTTGCAGTCTTCTACACACAATGCTGAGGTCTGGACAAAGGTGTACTTCAAATGCAGCAGAGAAGTATGTTTTATGAAATTCAGTGTTACAAGAACACAACTCCTACACCAACACCCCTTCATAAGAAGTTGTCATCTTTTCCTGTCTTTGACTTGCAACATGTTTTCTATTTGGAAATCATAGCTACTTTGATTTCACTGAGCTTCCTTGAGTTTTATTTACCACAGTGATTAGCTCACTGAAGGGAGAAATGATTTATGTTTTAATACATTCTTAACATGTATATTCTTAACATTGTATATTTAATAAAAGTTAACATGTATATTGCTTGATATGAAACCCTTTTTTATTTTATGTTTTATTTATTTTTTATTGTTGACACTTTTACAGATGTCCCCCAATTTTCCCCTTTTGCCCACTCCACTCAGCTCCAGCTCCCCACCCCAGCCTCCCCACCTTGGTGTCTGTGTCCACAGGCTATGCGTATATGCATATATGTTCTAGATAATTGTGAATATATGATGAAATCTGTGGGAGTCAATAGCTTAAGAATGATTGAAAAACCAAAAATTTACTGATAAAACAATTTTGCATATATATGCACACACACAAGATTGCCTCTCAGAAACATTTAAGTAGCTTATTATGGGTTAAAATTTAGGCGGCATTTTTTAAAATAGAAATTTTTAATAAATACTTGCATACTGAGTATATTGTTTCTTTTATGATTTAACAAAATACCATGCTGTAACATTAAGATTTTTATTTCTAATAAAATAAAAAAAATTGATAAATTAAAAATACATTATATCCATGATTTGGCAAATTAAATGCTTTGTTTCTATTTTGCAATATAAGCATACAAATGAGAACAAAATATAGGATATAGGATCTAGGCAAAATACAACTTTATTTTACTATGTATTTTCACTTAATTATGGGAAAAATAACAATTGTTTCCCTGAAATATGATTATATTAAATGTATATACCAGGGAGGTTATTAGTAACCCAAAGGAATATTTCACATTAAGCTTAACTTTAATAAAATTTCAAAATGATGCTATGCTAATATATTAGTTATAAAATTACATTATTTACAAAAGCACACAAGAACATAGTTTGCTAATTTAAGATCCTATAAAAATATTTCCCATTGTTCATCAACATAAATATTTTTCTCTCTATGCAAGGATATATAAATGATAATACATTATATAAAATTAAGAATTAAATGAAATTATATTTGTATTTATGTATATCTAGCATTATATTGTCTTTTTTCACCAAAACCATTCAGTAAAATCTATTTCAAATTTTCTGTTTTAATTCTTTTAAAAAGAAAATAATGGTTTATTAATTAAATTTGTTTTATTTCATTTGTATTGTTTAAATGTACCGCATTTGAGTAATTGTTTATGAAATATTTAAAATATGCAATAGTTTAGTAAAAATTCAAAACTGCATAAGACACACATATATCCCTTATATTTAGGTTAAGAAATAATTCAGTAACACCCATTTAAGCAATCCCGGAGTCTACCTTCGTCCTTGAGTCTAGTCTGAAAATTTTTCCGATACAAAAATATTATCTGGATGTTTTCAATGTGATCCATGCCAAGAGAACAAGGAAAGTGATAAAAGCTGGAAAAATGTGCATTAGTGAATATTTATATTGGCAAGACCTGAACATTTTATAAAAGTAAAATAAACACAGAGGTTGATTACTTCTTAAAGGAAATTAGTCTCACTGAATTTTTTTTCAGGAAAATATTATTGTCCAAAATGACATAAATCTCTATTACTATCTTTAACAAATTAAGTTGAAATGCTGGCAATGCAAAAGAGCTGCATTAAATTTTATCTTATTGTTTCCTAAACATCATAAAATTCCTTAGGGAAACAATTATTCTAAAAACAATCAGTAAATATATCTCTATACAAGAGAAAATCTATTTAACCATAAAATTAGATTTATTTCTATTGATCGGTGTAATTTTAGTGAATTATGCCTGATTTCATTTCCCAGAAGAAATTTTCCAATGATGCTCCAAAGGAAAATTGCAAACTACTGCATAATCTTTTACATGCTTTTCACTTATCTTAATCACTGCTTTTCAAAAAAATAGAAGCATATATATGACACCAAACCAAATATTTATTTTTTATTACATGGCACACTATTACTATTGTATGTGACTTAGCTATTAGTACTTACCTAGAAACCTGATATCATTTTATTCAATTCATTAGTAGAGAAATCAGGTCTCCATAAAAGGATTGTGTTAAAGAAAAAAATCCAAGTTCACCCTAAAAGAATAGAATTTGAAAGATTAAAAAGTAACATGATTTTTTCTTAAGTAGAAGTAATTTTTAAAGATTTTATTAACACTTATATCTGAAACTTATTCTCAAGCAAGAAGGAAACAAAAAAATAATTGAAACATCCAGAAAAAAATAGTTTGCTGCGCTGTATGCCATATAAATTACATATAAACCATTTTGAGAGAAATGTAAAAAAGATGAATGCTCTAGAATATCTTGAAGTGGTATTTGTTGTTGTCCACTTAAAAACATGAGTGAATAAATCATACTAGCTTAGATATCGTTCAATATTAATAAAAATATTTAATTTATATGTACTTTGTCAATGTGTTCTCAGAATATTTCTTGATGTGAAATATTGTACATGCTTCTCTTCTTTGGAAAGCTGTAGAGAATTTTATAAATAAAGCAGTCTTAGAAAAAGGATGATTAATAAATTCATATTAATATAAAAATGTTCTATACTTAACTCATAGTGGAAAGATATTTCTGTGAAAATCTTAAATTGCATTTCAATAAACAAAACTGTTATTAATCAATTAGGTAATAATTACCTTTTCTTTTTTTTGTATCTTGATTTTTACTATTATCATTATGTAAATAATACATTCGACATAGCAAATAGATGACAATGCAGTTAAATTACTAATGTAAAAAACTAACTTATTTTACTGTTTTTAAAATTTGGATTCACGGATTTTAATTCACTAAATGTCAGTTATTTTTGCCGTGTATTCTTAATAAAGTCCATGCTTCACAGCTGTTTAAAATTATAAAATAACTTTTATTTATTTGGTTACATTAATGATAACTCAACTGCTGTCTTACGCCTCACTTGAAAACGTTAGTGGTGTTTTGTGCATTTATACAAAGTAGTGTTGGTATTGGAAACTGCTATATTCAATTTTAACTAATTATAAAATGATTTATTGACAAAAATAAGATTATAAACAGTTTATGATATATAAGAAAACATTTTTTTCATTTCTAACATCAAAGTAGTATTCTAATGTAATATCCAATAATCATCCCTTCAAACCTTCAAACTATTAAGGCAAATTAAATAGAGAACTAAATGAGTAATTAATGTGATATATAGAAGTATTTTATTAATATTTTAGAGTTATCTAGACTAGCTAAAATATGTTATAATTGATCCTATAGATCTAAGCAGATTGTAATTATATTTATAACTTGTAACTTTATTTCAAATCTTTTAATACTAATGTGAATATATTTTAGTAGTTAGTATTATAATATTAAACTTTAGTGGTCAAATTGGAAAAGTTAAACAGTAATATAATTTGCAAATGGTTTACATGTAATATGAATAATCTATAATATATTTTAGTGATTAATTTTCTATTATATATAGTTTTGTGATTTTTGTAGTACAATAAGCATCATGAAATATAAGTAAAATGTTTTTATAAATTATGATTCTTTGAAAAAAATTTTAAAAATCTAGAAATTTAGGTTTATTAGAATCAGTTTTTAAACTGAATATTAATAAACCAATAAAACATTCTCTTAATAGGAAATAATTATCTATATATAAACTCTAAAATATTGTTTAAAGTGGTAAATATACAATGCCCCATTATGCATCTGGGAGTGTTGATGCATAACTTTTATTTCTAATATCATTATGTAATGGAAAGGATGTGTTCATTTCCTCTAATAACTACTAAGATGCACTTAATAAAATGAAATGTAATAATACTTATAATTTAATCTATTCATGTAATTAATTTTAAAAGTCTACCACTCTCTTTAATGTGGATAACAGTTCTAATTTATAAAGTGTTGTGATGCAGAATTGACAATGCCATTGTTTTTTACACTTTGAGATGATTCTGCAGCCTCCATATCATCTGCATACCAACCACAGAATTACCAAGGGCAAACAAAAGATAATTAACATCAGAAACAGGCAAAATGTAGGAGCTACTGTACTGACTGAAGATTCTTATTTAATGGAAGATTTCTGAAAGCCACAAAAAGAAAAAACTATAGAAAAGCCTGTCTCTGAAAAAAATAATTTCAGTATTTTATTCTTTATATAAACATTTCCCCCTTTATCCACTTTATAAAGATAACTTGTCCAACACCATGGTCTCAAGTTGGTTGGCTATCACCTATAACAGAACGAGTAAAAGTCATTTTGAAAGGAATAAATTTTAAATTATACTTATATTTTTTATAATTATAGTTGATTTAATAACAGTTATGTTCATGGATTTATTTATAATGTGTATACAAGAAAGTGAAAATAAACTACTGCCATAATAATTTTATCATGTTTTTACATTTACTAACTGGAGTATTATAAAAAGAATTTTATACAACTAAACAGATTATTTTAATCCTAGTTGCAGTTTGTATAACATTAGATACAGATATTAAAATGTGTTTAAGCGATGGTTCTAATTTACCCAATTCTATATTTATTTATATGAAATTATATTAATTGGAGAAAATATGCTATGTTAACTTTGTCATATCACTGTCTTACTGCTTCAGTAAAATTATTTATCTTCATAAATGCCCTTTAAATTTCATAAATCATTACTATTAGTGTGGGTATTTTCACTTAACAATACAACACAGGACAATCATTAAATGTTTTAAAAACATAATTTCTAAAGTTATGAAGTTATAATTATAAAATTATGTTTAAAATAAGTAAAATGACAATTCATAGTAAGTTCATATGTTAAGGACTTTTTTAAAGGTTTCTCTGATAAGTATCATGGTAATAACAACTTTAACTGAAGTGAGTTAGTGACGTGCCTCACTCAGAGTTTATAATAAGAGAATCATATCAGACATGGCTTTCTATCACATTAATTTTTATACAGCATGGATATAATCACAGTTTTAGTCTTCTGGAAATAATCATGCATTGTGGAGCTCTGATGTAATACAGTACTAGCTCTTTTACCAAACACCACCATTAAGTGGACATTTCATAAAACCTTTCCATTGACCACATGACTGAGAATACTTTATTTCCTTTTAGGTTATTTCTTGTTTTATATTAATACCAACTCTCAGCACGACTTTCAAAATGAGTCAAAAAAGATTTTATATCATATTTAGTTTATCTCAAATCTACAGTAGAATGTGAGTTCATTGTGTTATATGATTAGATTTCAAAATATTGTCATTGTCTATAAGAGGATACACAGTTAAAATAAATATCTCTTACACAAGTGTTAAAAGAAATATTTTTTCTTATCTTTAATGTCTTTCCACTAGCTTATCCCCTCCCTGTACATTTTTTCTTTTGTTATGTCCCTGGGGCCCCATCTGTGGTCTTCTGTTTACTCAACACATCTCACATATCTTATTCAATGACCACAACAGAGCCAATTTTCAGTTACCATCTGATGTTCTAAAACACTCACCTAAAGTTTAGACCTAGTAGTTATTTTTATCTTAATGTGCTTCTCGATGAACATGTGTAAAACATCATTTTCCTCCACTTTTACCCTGGTCTAATCAGTGACATAAGACAAGAATCTAGGAGTCACTCTAGACTTCTATTTACTTCTTTTTTAATCAAATAAAAATCCTACTATTCTATTTTTTAAACATCCTTGTGATGTCTTCTCATCTCTTTATTCCCATTTAGTTTATTTACTAGATTCTACCATTATTTCTTACTTCTAATTATTTTAATCTCCAATTTCACACCCTCACAATTAATCATCTAAATTAGGGCCATCAAACTTTCCTATAAAGATTTTGATAGTAAATATTTGAGTCTATACATTCATACAGTCTTTGTTCAACTACTCACCTCTATAGTTGCAGCAGGAAAGTAGCCATCTATACTGGTAAAAACAAGGATGTGGCTGTGTACCAATAAAACTTTATTTACAGTGCTGGGCAGCATGACTCAGTTGGCTGGGCATCATACTTCAAAGCAAAATATCCGGGCCTGGTCCACTGTTGGGATGTGGGTGATAGGTAACCAATTGAAGTTTCTCTCTCACGTCGATATTTCTCTCCCTCTTTCTCTATGACTAAGATAGTAAAAATAGAAGATAAAACATTGAAAAAAGGGGAGTAAAAGAACCATTTTACCACCTCCCAAGCTATGAGTTTTGGTGTCTCTTCTGCTTCTGTGAAGAAATATGGTGGTGGTGGTGGTGGTAGTGGTGTGCGTGTGTAAGTATAAATAGTGTCTGTGTATTCTATACACATTTATCATACATGCTTTATAGGTTTTCTAAAAATTAGTAAGAAAATATAAATTTAATGTTAAAACAGTGTATTACTTGACCTTCCTTTGAAGATGAAGGTCTTATTTCAATATACTTTAGTGCTATGGATCAATCATTATAATGAGAAGCTAGAGAATTGTAGATGTGAAAAAATGCCAGGTAATACAGAATTCTAGGCAAACAAATACTGAATAGCTGAAAGTAGACTATCTTGGGCATATTACAAATATGCCAACCCTTGTGTTAACCAAATTTGTTCTAAAATGTTCTCCTCAATAAAAAGCAAGCATACTATTTCCTTTGCATCAAATTCTAGATACTGTTAGTTGATAATTTAATACATTATATCTATGATATGTAGTCCTCATTAAAGAACAGGGGATCTTATTGTCAGGAAGTCCTTTTGCACTTGAGCAAAATGCAAAATTATTAATTAATACACAAAATATACTGTTGTTAATTGATATTCTACTATAAATAATTTATGCGATTTCTTCTTAGTAATATATGTGTTTACTTAAAATACTATTATATGTAGATCTATTAATAATTTTACAGACTTGTAATTTCAGCTATGTAGCTCAGGTATATTGATTCATTGATGACTTGAAAAGTTTAAGATAAGAAATCACCAATCCCCTTGTCTGATTATATGTCCAACTCTATCAAATAAATTGAATTGTTCTTTTAATCTTATGTTGCTAAACATCAGTTGAAGTCAAGGCACATAACTGGTTAACTATTTCTATTAAAATGACTCATAATTGTGTTGATTTGACTGAATTGAAATATTTAACTAACACTAAAGCAACAATCTTCTTGATTTACCTGAAAATAAATTTTCAGTCAGGAAAGTTTTAATTGTATACTTATCTTAGTTATCCTTAAAAATGCACTGTGTCTGTAAAAGATGGCCACAACTCTTTGACACACTTCCTGTGGATGAGTGGGGTCTATTTTCTCTCTCCCGGAATATGGGCTGGTCTTTAACTGCTTTGGTCTACAGAGTTTGTTGGAAGTAATGTCATGCCACTTCTGAGAATGCCTTTAAAAGGACTGAAAATGCCATCATGGTTTCTTGGAGCCTCAAGCTACCATGTAAGAAGTTCAACTTTATGTAAAAAGTCCACACTGTGAAAACTATGTGGAGAGGTGATCACCCTACATGGTCCTACTGAGCTCACCCCTCCAAACATTCTTATCAAGGTATTAAGGAGGTAAAGGAAACTATATGGGTCCTTTTATTTTGTTTTATTTTTTTATGAAGTACTTTTGAATTTTATTGTTGTCCAAGTACAGTTTTCTGCCTTTTCCCATCACCCCTCCCTACCACTCCAGCTATTCCCACCTCCCTCCCCTGTTTCCACCCCCCTTATTTTTGTCCATGTGTCCTTTATAGTTGTTCCTGTAAATTCTTCACCCTTCCCCCTCCCATTATCCTCTCCCCTCTCCCTTCTGGTTACTGTCAGTTTGTTCTTAATTTCAATGTCTTTGGTTATATTTTGCTTACTTGTTTGTTTTGCTGATTAGGTTCCAGTTAAAGGTGAGATCATATGGTATTTGTCTTTCACCACCTGGCTTATTTCACTTAGCATAATGCTCTTCAGTTCCATCCCTGCTGTCACAAAGGGTAAGAGCTCCTTCTTTCTTTCTGCTGCATAGTATTCCATTGTGTAAGTGTACCATAGTTTTTTGATCCATTCATTTACTGATAGGCACTTAGGTTGCTTCCAGCACTTGGCTATTGTACATTGTGCTGCTGTGAACATTGGGGTGTATAAGATCTTTTGGATTGGTGTTTCAGGGTTCTTAGGGTATAATCCTAGCAATGAATTCTCAGGTCAAAAAGCAGTTCCATTTTTACTTTTCTGAGGAAATTCCATACTGTTTTCCACAATGGCAGCACCAGTGTGCATTTCCACCAACAGTGCACTAGAGTTCCCTTTTCTCCACAACCTCTCTAATACTTGTTGTTTGTTGCTTTGTTTGTGATGGCCATTCTCACTGGTATGAAGTGATATTTCATCGTGGTTTTAATTTGCATCTCTCTGTTGGCTAGCCATACTGAACATCTTTTCATCTGTCTCTGGACTCTCTGTATGCACTCCTTGGAGATGTGTCTGTCCAAGTCCTGTGCCCATTTTTTAATTGGGTTGCTTGTCTTCTTAGTATGGAGTCATGTGAGTTCTTTATATATTTTGGAGATCAAACCCTTATCTGAGGTATCATTGGCAAATATGTTTTCCCATATGGTTGGTTCTCTTTTCATTTTAATGATGTTTTGATATAGCAACAAGAAAAATAAAATGCCTAGGAATAAACTTAACCAAGGAGGTAAAAGACCTGTACTCAGAAAACTGCATAACACTGAAGAAAGAAATTAAGGAAGGCACAAACAAATGGAAGCATGTACCGTGTTCGTGCATTAGAAGAATTAACATAATCAAAATGCCCATGCTATCCAAAGCAATTTATAGATTCAATGCAATATCTCTTAAAGTATCAATGGTATATTTCACAAACATAGAACAAACACTTCAAAAATTTATTATATGGAGCCATAAATGACCCTGAGTAGCTGCAGCAATTTTGAGAAAGAAGAACAAAGTAGGAGGGATCACAATACCTGATATCAAACTGTATTACAAGGCCACTGTAATCAAAACAGCCTGGTATGGGCATAAGAACAGACACATGGACCAATGGAACAGAATAGAGAGCCCAGAAATAAACCTAAGTCTCTATGGGCAAATGATATCTGACAAAAGGGGCAGTGGCATAAAATGGAGCAGAAATAGCACCTTCAACAAATGGTGCTGGGAGAGCTGGACATGGAAAACAATGAAACTTGACAACCAACTTACACCATACACAAAAATAAATTCAAGGTGGATAAAAGACTTAAATATAAGTCATGACACCATAAAAAGTCCTTCAGGAAAACATAGGCAGGGAAATATCAGATATTCCATGCAGCAATATTTTCACTAATATGTTCCCTAGAGCAAAGGACATAAAGGAAAGAATAAAGAAATGGGATCTGATCAAAATAAAAGCTTCTGTATGGGTAAAGAAAACAGCATTAAAATGAAAAGAGACCAACTGTATGGGAAAACATATATGGGTCCTTTTAGACCAGACCAGCCATCAGCAGATTATCATCAGATGACTTCAGTTGATGACAATGGAGAACAAGAGTTGCTCTATTGAGACATAAAAATTTGGGACTCATACATGGGAAAATAGGAACTTCATTTAGAGATGGCTGGTTTTGTATTTCTCAGAAAAGTGAGCAAACCAATAATAGAATACAAAAATTCAGAATTTATATTAATTTCTTTTTTTAACTGAACCTACCAGTACTTTGTTTCTAGTATCAGGCAGCTTATGCACATAAAGTTTTTTTCCCAACACCTTGTATAAAGTCTGATACAATTCTCAGGAGATGCATTAAAGTGTTTCTTTAATGAATCAACTCACAAGGTTCTTTCAAATAGCGATAAGAATTTTCTGTCTAGCCGGAGGACACAGCATATTATTAACACATAGGATTATTCTAAGACTGTAGTTAGTAGGGATTTTGAAATACTAACATAATATTGGTAAGAAAGGCATTTACATTTTATTTCTGTGTTTATGAATGAAAATTTCATAATATCAGAAGTTGGTTATAATTTTCTCCACTACTCTTTAAAAACCATTATTACACTCTCTGTACTTATTTGTAAGCATAAAAATCAGATGACTTGTGAATTAGTTAATTACTGAAGTAACTTGCTTTAGTGTTGTAGACCTAAACTATAAATTCATATCACCATCCAATTTTCTTCTTAGATTCAATTCATTTTTTCCTTAAAAATTTCTACTAGTATCCCTAACTATTCTCCCTATTGCAATATTATTTATAAAGGATATTCTTATTGATTGTTCACATTCCTTAAATATCAGATAAATTTTATCTCTACTTCTGAGCACTACTTCACTATACTCTATCAGGTAAGATACTGTAAACCTTCATTAATTACTGTCACCTTTTCTCTTAACCTTTTTAAATTTGTGAAGCTTTCTTTAATTTGCCTTCTCAAATTTGGATACCTAAAATTAGACATGCTACTCAGAGATGGTTTTCATTTTAGCCTTTTTTATATTCTTAGAATATTAATCACAAGATTATTTACCTCTTTTAAGGTTTTCATTTTCAATCATATTCTAGTTAAGATGCATTCAAAAAGATTTAAATATCATAATTGAAGTACAAGTCTACAATTCTGTATTAACTCTGAATGATAAATCTTACAATGTGCTAAAATATCAGTAAGGTGAATGTTTCTGTGACAAAAGATGGGAAAGATTTCTACAAAAGCTGAGAAATACCTGAAGTTTTCTAAAATAAGAATTTATGAATTGTTGAATAAAGGATTATATGTCAGGCCATCAGCCTATTGCAGTCCTGGGGAAGTCACTTTTTACTTAAATATTTTCAGAAAGGCTTATTGTCTTAGTTACAATTGTTTATGTATGTTACCAAGAAACATTATAAATGAATTTAAACCTAGCTCTTTCTTGTGTTTGTGAGTGTGTGTTTCTATAATGTATATAATATTTTCTTCCCTCAAGGTAATAAAAAGCCAACTAGTGGTCTACCTTTAAATATACAAGAGCAAGTATAAAAGCAATTTTCTAGCTAGTAATTATGCAAAAAAATACTTGTAGCCGTCTTCCATAAAATTTGTTACCTGTACACATACTCACCATGAATCTATGAATCTAATCTTTGCTTCTATGAATCTATTCCTTTAATTTTAATAATACAAAGATAAAATGCTATTAAATATCTGGAAGATGTTGAGAAGGTCGACAGAATCTAACTAGTAGCAGGCAGAATTGATGAGCATTCCATTTTCTAGAAAAATAATAATTCAAAGTATTTGCCTATATCTTGCCTAAAGAATTTTAGACATTTTTTTTCTTGAAATGCCTTCCTTTGGGGGAATAGTATTCATTTTCATAAGCAGTCACTATTATCAAAAATAAAATTACTGAAGAATAAAAAGAAATTTGTAGAGAATTATTTATAAAACTATGAAGATATTCTACAGCATCTAAATCCAGCATTTATTAGACAATGAACCAAATAATTAGATAGAAAGCCAACACCCTTTTCTTTGATTCACTAAATTTCATGTACAATTGTGGACCTTCATGAAGAGTTATAGTGACCGTTATTGAACTGAAAGTCCTATTTGCTCAATCTTGGTTTTCATCAAAGTCATCAGTAGTTATATTGAATAGCATGAAAATAGATTCTGGTTATGAAATCAAAATAATGAGGAAATATGAAGAACAACTCATAGGGAATACATTTCATAGGGATAGTAATTTTGCAAGAATAAGTTAATACTTATTAAGTGTCATTAACTGATTAGGCACTGTGTTAAGTAGTTTATGTATATTAACTCATTTAATCATAACAATTCTAATTATTATAATTCTCACTTTATAGATGGAGGAACTGAGACACTGAGAGGTTAAGTAACATTTTACTTTCTAACCGCTAATAATGGGTAGAGTTGGTAATTGAACTCAGGTGGTCTAGTTTCAGTCTGCTTTAATTACTCCAGTGATTATCACACTTGAAACTGCATGAGAATCACTTGAAGGGCTGTTTAGAAAACAGATTTCTTGGCACCACCTCCAGAATTCTGATTCAGTTTGTCTGGAGAGAGGACCAAAATTTTGTATTTCTAACAAGTCCCCAAGTAAAGGTAAAAGGGTGTGGATTTGTTACTGTTGGTTTTTAGCTAGATGTTGATAAAGGAAAAAGAACAAGGGGAACTAGACATTGAATTTAATAAAGTGGGAAGAATAAGCCTGTTTGCTTGTCTAGCCAGGAATCTATAGTTTCCCACTCCAGGAGACCACAGCATTTCCCTGCCAAGAGGATTAACATTCCTCCCATCTCCTGTACGGTACCGGATTGCCAGGAGGGGACAGAGGATGGCAGACACATGCACAATAGAAGTCAAAATGACCAAGGGGAAGGGCTTGGCCAAAGAGGCCTGTCATTTTAGCCAGGGGAAAAAAAGGATTGGTTGGGAGGTGGGCCCATCTGAAGCCCTTGGAAGTTTAAAAAGTTCTTGGTCATTTGGAAAAGACAGCTGCTCCATCCCACACTCAAGTTAATATAATCCCAGGTGAACAAAAGAAAGTCGTTCTGTCTCACTCACACTTGCCCAGGCATTCATGAGCTCCCTCATCCAGGATCATGTGACTGTGTGGGTCCAACAGCTACCAGGGTACAGCCACATGGAGTCTGCCACTGGACTGACCAGGAAAAAGCAAAGCTACCTGGATGGGGACTGAGACTGCTTGGCAGCCTCCTATAGTTTCTAAAGACTAAGCTTTAATATGTAGTAGAAACTCTGGACATTGGCTTTTGTCTTGGCCTTGCTGAGGATATGGTTGGACTTTTTCCATGTTGGGACAGAGGGAGATGTGGCTTTGGAAACTCTGGGGGCATCTTCTATATCCGCATGAATAAGCCATGCCACATCACAATCTCCTGTGTGTGGGTACTTGGATTGCTTTTCTCCTAATCTCTCGGAAAGACTTAATTCCTACCCCCCAAAAATTGAAAAAAATCAGAAAAAGTTTCACACAGGGGTGTTTCTGATTTGTCTTAAAGCGTAAGTGTAAATTGAAGTTAACAGTGGTATGTGTGCTAGTGAACAGGCCATATGCAAAATTACAGAGCTGAAAAAGGGCACATTGAATACTGGAAATTATTAAGAATCAGATTGACTACAACTCTGGTTGGAGCAAATAGGCGGGAGGCTGAGTAAAAGAAAATTAACATGAATATGTAGAAATGTATTCAAACATGAGGACTTCCTGGACTTTGGATGAGAAGTCAGTGAAAGTTTTTAAGAGATAGGAACAGTGGCGCTTTCTAAAACAGAAACTCTGGCAAATGAACTGTTAACAGAGATAACCTAGAATCTTTTTGGAAAATAGCTTAACT
Source organism: Micronycteris hirsuta (assembly GCA_004026765.1). Taxonomy (NCBI): domain Eukaryota; kingdom Metazoa; phylum Chordata; class Mammalia; order Chiroptera; family Phyllostomidae; genus Micronycteris; species Micronycteris hirsuta. Next base: position 94,962 of record PVJI01003095.1, read on the forward strand.
CAAGGAATCTTAGAGGCAAAGAAGCAAGTCCAAGCAGGACAGGATGTGGGAGTGATCTAAGAAAATGACTATGTGGTTGAACTGGAAAAAAAAATAGATTAAATAAGTAAATAAATCGTGCCTGAACAGTGCTGTTTTAAGTGTTTATGAGTTTTGACTCAATATATGAAAGAAGCCTATAAATCAGGAACTATTATTTTCTCAGTTATAAGGATAAAGAAAGGAAATAGAAAGCCAGGTATTTACCCAAGGTCACAGTGCTTGTCAGTGGTACACCCAGGCTTTGAACACATGCATTATGGCTTGGGTTAGCTTTATAACCAGGTTTGGTGATAGACTGGATATGGAAAATAAGGGGTGGGGGAAAAGTGTTAAAAGTACTTTCTATTCTTAGCACATATTTAGGCCAAATATTATTCCACGATATTCAGTGTTTATAGACTGGCCAACTCATTCATTCAAATGTGATGTAGTGAAATTAATAGGAGACCCTATATTCATTTTAGCAGGTTTTATTATTACTCTCTAAGGCTGGAGTAATCACAGAGCCAAGAAGATGGTGAAAGAAATCTTCCCTGGGGCCATTATGATACTGGCACAGAGACTGTACATCTCTCTCTGGCGCACCACACTGAGGTCACGGCTCTGACAGCACCTACTACGTTACTGTGAAATTAAACCCTGCTTCAAAGTTTGTTCGGTCAATATTTACCAATGGAATATTATTTATTAAGACATTTGATAGGTGCTAAGGATGCAGAAATGAAATAGATATAGCCTTGCCTTGAGAGAGTCAACTATGTATGTGTACATTTCATTCTAATGTGGTGCTGTGGTAGTCAGGCTTTGAACCCAGGCATTCTGGCTAGAGTCCACCTTCAGAATCAGTCCTGGTGATGGACTGGATATGGCAAGTAAGGAGGGAAAAAAGGTGTTTAGTGTACTTCCCAAACATACAATATATGCATAGGGTGCTACTGAAAATTAACAAGATAAGGATTACACAATACACCCACCAAACTTATCATCAGTCTCCCAACAAATGACTATGGTTCCTCTCTGCCTTTCACAGTAGAGATGAATAAAATGAAATTGAGTAAAAAGATATAGAGTAAAAAGAGAAGCAAAATGAGGATTCTTCATGACATCTTCTCTAGCCTGTTGGACTTGGCAGTGTCAACTTGGAGTCACAAGTTCTTCCCTAGTCAATTAAATAGATTAGTGTGGTAGGAACAATATTAAGGAATTTCCAGAACTGAAGTTTATTTATTGAAAAGACATGCCTTTCATGAAAACTAAGATAAAAGTACAACTTTCTAATCCTAGTAATTTTACCATTTGGAAAAGAAATGCCTCTATTTACTAAACATGGCTAAGCATCATTACAGAGGAGACACAATCCCTCCCCTCAAAAATGTACTTTAACCTTCCTTTTAGATACCTGGTTTTCATGGCTTGAAAGTTCAGAGGGAATTTTTGGGAGTATAATGGAAAATATAGCACATTAATTTATGAGTTTTATCAGATAAGAGTACACAGAATACAAGCTTGCACAATATTTGATAATGTTTGATAATGTCACAAATGTTTGAAAACAATTGTGACTATGATGAAGAGAAAATGATTAAATGGTTTTGTGGGCTGTTTTTTAATGGACGATGGTTAGATATAGTCTTCCTCACAATGACTAAAAAAAAAATGATGCCATCATTGAAAATATCAAGCTTTTCAAAACAATTTTCCCTCCTTGAATATCTAAAAGGAGTTAGAAAATATTTTGGCCTTTCATATTCTTGCATATACCCAGAAACCACAAGCCTTTAGCAATTTGGAGAGTTCCATAGATTAGAGAGAAAAGTGAGAATGAAAAACAAAAATGCTTTATATAAATAAAATCATTTAAAATATTTTATTGAATTATCTCATCCCAATGATGATATACATTTTGCATTTTTATAAGATTGTATAACTTAAAATGAACGCTTTGATATTGAAATATATTTGAGAAGTCAAAGAAACCTGTTTTATTTTCATATTATTACATTGTAGATAAGCTATGTAAAATAATAATAATTAGTATTATGAAGTATTATTTTACAAGGTATACATGATGCATGTAAACACAGAAGAAATATTAAATACCATTTTAAATACCAACAGTTCAAACTTAGAATTTCAAATAGACAGAGAACTTGAAATTATGGCAATTTTTTGCGGAAACATAAGAAATTAGATCTCAAAGGGAACTTTATGACGTCTAAATTTTCTCATATATAATAGCTACTTGAATGAATGAAGTTAATAATGAAGAATAAGGGAAAAAGCAAACTCCAGGTCAGTAAATATGTTATTAGGAAATCAGTTAATACAGTTTCGTCTTCTATTCAAATCTTTAAAAAAATAAATATTTCCCTATTTATTCCTCAACAGAATAAGGAGCATCTCCTCTCTGTATTTCCCTGAGGTGCCGAAAATAAGAAGTCACAAAATAGCCCTCTCAGTGAGGAATACAATTCTATAGTTTCAGAGTGCTCCTACT